>JAPYZJ010000589.1:0-51997 GCA_030522765.1 Ophioninae sp. B BG-2022a
AATTTCGAAGAAAAATCTCGACCGCTACCGGGATTTGAACCCGGGACCTCCCGATCCGCTGGCCGCTAGTCGCGCCTTAGCCCGCACGGCCAACGGATCTTGAAATAAATATTATATTTAGACGTTTAGCATTATATCGCAGGTTCATGACGATGTATTTTTATACCTTGAAGACAAATCCATAATTTAATTAGCATTGAACTGAATTAGCTAGCACTGAATCGGAAATTTTCCGCTGATTACGAATATGTCCGAGTTTTTTCCGAAAGTGCAAAATTAGACTGGGAAAATGCGAAAAACCTTTCTAGAATATTTTTTCGACATTTTTCCTTAGAAATGGAGAGTTCAATGTGAATTGAATTGTGGATTTGTCTTCAAGGTAAAAAAATACATCGTCATGGACCTGCGATATGACACTAAACGTCTAAATATAATAATTATTTCAAGGCTAATCCCACTGATTGGCTGCCTTAAAAAATTAATAACAATTCAGGGGTTGATCCGGGAGCCGTACATGCTTGTATCAATCGACTCAGAATTTCACGCGCAACTCCCCATTTCATGAATGACAATCTTAGGTGGGACACCCTGTATATTACACACGGTTTTTGCGCTGGACGTAATCACCGAAAAGTTATCAGAAGGGTTACCTAACGCCGTCTCGATAAACATTGGGACTTCCCCCGCGACAAAAAGGTTCCGAAAATCTACAAAATACTACTAAATGAAGGGTTTCTGAGGTTAGGAAATCGAGAAGTTTGTACAGAGAAAAATGACGAAAACATTGGTATTCGGGATCTTCCTCTGATTGGACAATTCGAAAGTTGTCCCGAAACGACTAGTTACTTTTCTTTTTTCTTCGATCTATACCAACTTTGTTTCGAGATGAGTGCTGCCAGCCTAACATTTAGGGAGGTCTCTCGCCACGAGGTTGTCACTCTGGCGGCGAATCTCAGTAACTTCATAACGTTCGGTGTGGGCAAATAGGCGAAATAAAATCAGAATATATCTGAGACTCGAGAAAGTCGGTGGTGAAAAGCGGAAGGCAGGAGAGCGTTAGCGTGTCAAATTAATGCCTTGCTCGTTGGGAGCCGAATCGCGTTTTCGCTCGTACTGTCGCGTGGATATCAACGATTCACGGAGGCACTCGTAACCCGGAGCGGTGATGAGCGTGAACGCCGAGAACGCGGGGGGCCCAAGCGAGGAGGATGTCAAATCAGCGGAAATCCTCAAAGTGGTCGCCAATAATTTCTTCAAAAGTACGTTTTTAGCGAATATTTCAGAGAGCGAGGCAAAAAATCGAAAAATGGTGCGCAGCCGTTGGAAGCTTCTCATGATGGCGCGCAGTCACGTGCGTTTCCGAGCTAACCAGCAAAACCGCGTTTCATCACCGAATCTCTCAATTGGACGATGACCGTTTCCTTTCCGTTTCCGCAGAGCAAGACTACAACAAAGCGATAGAATTGTACACGCATGCGATCGATATGAATCCAAAGGTCGCCGCGTACTACGGCAACCGTAGCATTGCCTACCTTAAGACCGAAATGTTCGGCCTTGCGCTGGCCGACGCCTCGCAAGCCATCGAACTCGACAGAAACTACGTCAAGGGTTACTACAGACGAGCCGCGGCTCATATGTCCCTAGGCAAGTTCAAGCTGGCCTTGAAGGATTTTGAAACTGTTACCAAGGCTAGACCTCACGACCAAGACGCCAAGATGAAATATCAGGAATGCAACAAAATAGTTAAGCAATTGGCTTTTGAGAAGGCCATTTGCGTCGAGGAAAACAAGAAGAATATCGCGGACACTATCAATCTTGATGCAATGGGTAAGTTCGGGTATGTTCCCGTTTAAGCGCTGTTTCAAATCATTCGAATTGGTATGTAAATCCAAACACCGCGTAACGGATAAATCTACTCAGCTATTGCGGACGAGTACACCGGACCCAAACTAGAGGACGGCAAGGTCACTCTGACTTTCATGAAAGATCTTCTGGAATGGTACAAGGAAGAGAAGAAACTCCATCGAAAGTACGCTTACAAAATTTTACTCGACGTGAAAGCATGGTTCATGACGCAACCTACCCTGGTTGACATTCGAGTACCGGAGGACAAGGAATTCACTATATGTGGCGATATACACGGCCAGTTCTACGATCTGCTCAACATATTCAAGCTCAATGGTTTGCCCTCCGAGAGCAATCCTTACGTATCCTTTTTCATTTTACCCTTTTCTGCATTTTTGTTATCACTGGAAGGAGGGTATTTCTTAACCAAGGACTATAGCTATTCAACGGGGACTTTGTCGATCGGGGGTCCTTCTCGGTCGAGTGTATCTTCACTCTCTTTGGCTTTAAACTTCTGTATCCTGAACACTTCTTCATGTCGAGAGGTAAGTGGATTCTTATGAGAAAAAACGAAATTTAAACCGCATATTATTTACTCGCATCAATGTCGTATTGCTTTCTAACTCTTCTGACAAAAATTAGACTTTAATGCTGATATAAATAGAATCGAGTTTCGATCTTCGGATATCTCAAAATTTCTGCTAATATTGATGCCAAAATTGTGCCTTGTACTAACAAAAATGTCACCTGTTACAGCGTATAGTTGCAGGGATTATTTTGTTGAACTTAGTTGTAAACAATTTATGTTGTTTACCACTGTGCAAAGTTTTATCGAGATTTTCTTCGTTTCCAATGAAAACTTGGATTGTCAAATCCGTTGGTTAGGAATGTAAATTCATCAAATTGGTTTTGTTTGCAGAGTCTTACAACCAAACTTTTTAAAATCTAATCAAAAACGTTTTTCAGATTGCCTTTAAATTAACCAAATTACGCAAAAGTGATTTTTACGGTTTTCGCAATTGTTGGATTTAGGATCTCATCCACGATCAGACGACCAGAGTCAGGTTCCTTCACCTACGTATTTTCCAATCGATATTACGAACACGATTCGGAGGGAAATTTTTGATTTCAAATCGAAGGGATTTTAACCGTTCGACCTTGAACGTTACAGGGAACCACGAATCCGCAACGATGAACCACATGTACGGCTTCGACGGAGAGGTGAAAGCGAAATACACCGGGCAAATGGCGGATCTCTTTACGGAAGTGTACAACTGGTTGCCTCTCGCGCATTGCATCAACAATCGCGTGCTTGTTAGTAGTCCATTAGCGTCTTCAGTAACACTCATTGCCGTAGCCAAGAAAAGGCACAAGCTTCTCCAGAATAAATCGCCGTTTTCGCCTCAATTGTAAATTTCGCCTGGCCAGTTGACTTCACGCCGTTTGACTTTTCGTTTTCGACAGGTGATGCATGGTGGTCTTTTCTCGAGGGACGATGTGACGTTGGACGAGATAAGAAAGATAGACAGGAATCGACAGCCAACGGACGAGGGCCTGATGTGCGAGCTTTTGTGGTCCGATCCTCAACCCCAGCCCGGCAGAGCTCCCAGCAGACGCGGCGTCGGCGTTCAATTCGGACCGGATGTAACGGAAGCGTTCCTTAAACTCAACGGACTCGATTACGTAGTGAGGAGTCACGAGGTTAAGAACGACGGCTACGAGGTCGGCCATAATGGCCAATGCATCACCGTCTTCTCCGCCCCTAATTACTGGTACGAAATAACCATTTTCCTTTCGACTCGAACATTATACTCTAAGAATTCTTATTTTACAATTTCGGTGCCTCGTTTTTGTTTTTCGTTTCAATCAGTGACGTCATGGGTAACCGAGGTGCCTTCATAAGACTGAACGGCAAAGATATGATACCCCACTTCACTACGTACGAGGCAGTTGTAAGTATGACGCTTTTGGAGAATGTTTGGAACAATTTGGACAGTTTTCGTGGTTCAAGGGTTTTTAACGAATAACGAGTTTGCGTAAACTTGCAGTTTTTCGAAATCAATACATGAAACTTTTCATCTGCAACTTTGAGAAACAGTCCTGCGTAGACGTATCGCAAATAGTCTTCATTGGCAGACCTAAAATTATGAGGTTTTAGAACTTTCCAATTTATTGTAAATTTTTCAACAATTTTTTGAAACTTTTCGATCTTTACTGCACATCGAGCAATTATTTGCAGAACTTTTCAGTCTGTTCCATATTTCGGAACAGTTTTGGGTTTACTCGGTAACTTTTGATTTGCTGAATATCTAGAAACAATTTTTTTTATCATTCCAGATATTTTCGCGAATTTTTCAACAATTTTTTAAACTTTTCAATCTTTGTAGCAATTTTTGAGATATTCCATTTTTTATGCAATTTTTAAGTCAATATTTGGAACTCTACCGTTTTTGTTACAAATTTCGTAACGATTTTTAGACTTATTCAGTCTTTGTTGGAAATTTTTGGTGAATGTTTTGAACTTGCCGGTCTTTATACCAAATTGAGGATTCCAGGGGTGCAAAACAGTCCTTATATTTATCATATTTCTTTTACTATAAAGTTAACGCTATTTCTAAGACATTTTATCCAAAATCCCACGAAAAAAGTTTGGAGAACGTTTTTAATACACCACCCTTAATCGAACTGACATAAATACGACGATTGATCGATTTGCAGCCCCATCCGAACATAAGACCGATGGCGTACGCTAACGCTCTACTAAAGTTCATGTGCTAGTGGAAGCAGCCTAGACATAATAATTCGATCAAAACAATAAGCCGAAGGAATAAGGAAGTCGGTGTGACGATTGAGGAAAAACAAAACAAACAAGAAAATAATAAAATAATAATGCGCAACTCCGTCGATGATGTATCGAATCAAGAGTGCGGGCGTGCGTTATAGTCGAATCAAGAGTGCGGGCGTGCGTTATATTTGATACGAACGCAGAGAGCAGCGTCGCGAAGGGTTGCTCTTCGCGAAGAATCTTCGAGTGATAATCGTTATTGTAAAAGGAGAAACGAGTATCCGAACAATAGTGTCGAATGAAACCGGAAATTCGAGCTCGGCGATCATCTTTTCTTACCAGGAATGATCACGCAAAAAAAAAAAGAAATTTAGAAATCGGTCGGTAATTTTTCACTCGAGTCACCTTTCCAGTTTCGACGAAAAAAAAAGGAAAAAGAAAAAAACTGTCCGTTTTCTCGCGAGGACGAGAAACGCTGCCAATTCTCGATCGCGCCTTTTGTATGAACCGCGAAGAATTCTCTGCTGGCCATCAGCGGCGCTATTATCGTCTAAAAGTTTTGTTTTTTTGTTAACAATAAATGATGTTTACAATGTAAATATTTCTATGTCTTGCGAGCGTCGATTCCTCCCTCGGGGCGGAAAGGAAAAGCGTTGAGAGAATTTTTTGGTGCCTCGAGTTTTACCTCGCCGGAATAAAGACCGTAACTTGTACGCTGATCAACTATTTTTATACCCTTCCTCTAATCCGGATTTAACTTTTTTTCATTTTTAGACAGTTATTTTTTTTTCTTCTGTATTATTTTGATCATGTAAAATAAGGGTGAGACAACAATTGAATCGAGATAAAAAAAAAGATTGTTCTCGTACAATTCTATTTGTTTATTTGTCATTTTATTTTATCGTGTTTTATAATCGTTTTCTTTTTTTATTTTAGTATAAACGAAATCAAATTCTTTATGTCGCAAGTGAAAAAAAATTAACAAAATCTCGCGTTAAAAAATCATTTGACTGATGCGGTCCGGCAGTGCGTCGCGGTTACGACGGTCAACCTCGATCACTTGACAATTTCCGTCTTTTTGTAATTTGTCAAAAAACGATACGAGACGTTCTGGTATTTTGTTTCTTTGCGGTATAGACGCGATAACGGAAAGTTCGCGCTTCGGCTCACCAAAAAACAGTTTTTCGATTTTGCGCTGGAAGTTCGCGCTGAAAAGCTCCATTTTCCCGATCTCATCGATCAGAAGAACGTCCTGTAGAGATAATTTTTTGTTATGTCTTCAAACTCTAAGATATAGAATTTGACGTTATCGAAATAAATAATATTACAATTCACGATTGATAAAATTCTAACCCAATGGAATGTTCAATGATGTTTCGTTGATAATTGCAGAGAAAAAGTTGTTCTGAATTGTTTTTTAATCCGCTATTTGATTATTTCCATTTCGCTGTACCAAATGGAAATATTAATTATTTTTTTATAATGCTCAATTCTTAATCGAAGATACGAACTGTTCTGTTTTTCTGAGAACGTACAAAAATTATTAAAGATAAATCTGTGTTGTTTGGGTGTTGAACCAAATTTTCTTAGAAATCAATTTTTTTACTAGAAAAAACTAATTCCTGGGCATAATTGGGTTTGAAACGAAGAGAATTTATTTGTAAAGTATGCTCACTGATTGAAGATCGAATACTGGCAGGGCTGCTTTCTCGAACTGATCGATGAAAACATGATAATTCCCTACTCGATACTTCGAAGCTCGTAAACCCTCAAAATGATCCCTTGCGAGAAAAAAAGAATGGGCAGATCAGTAAGAGGCTCATCGTTATTTGGAATATATATTACTTTAATAAGAACTCAAGTTTTTTTTGTATTTTTTCTATTTGGTACCATTCTGTTTGGTCAAAATTTTGTTTTATCGTGATAAGACCAATTTTATATGTAAATACAGGAAAGAATATTGAAAAAATCCTTGGGTTTATACAATTGGCAAAATCAGTCCTGGAAAGCTGTACTTTCATCATCCGTTAAGATTTTACGATAACGGAGTACAGGCTCGAGAAATTTGAAAAAAGTAAACGTTTAATTACTGCGTTCTCGCGAGTGGCGTTTTCTTCTGGCCATTTTTCCAGATCACAACGTCAAAACCGACCCTCCTGTTATCCGGAGAACGAAGTTCTTCAGTGTAGAATCCGTTGACGTTGTATTTTGCCTCTTCCAAAAGAGATAAAATTTTTTTGCATACCGTAGTTTTTCCTATTCCTGGAATTAACGATCGTCAAAAATGCAGCTAAACCTGTGGAATTTCGGCGACAACTCGGAAATCCATAATACATCGATAAATACTAACAAGTAATTTATAGGTTATGTTTTACGCGTTCGTTTGTATCACGGTTTAAAAACGCGAGTCTGTATTTCACAGGATATAAAGAACGATAATTTGTTACATATACTGTGAAATTTCCATCGCGTTACCCTTGAAACGCGAAGAAATGGCATTTTGAAAAAAATGTTTACGGCTGTGAGTGGATCGTTTGACAGCTCTTACCGGGCGGTCCAGTGAGAAGTATCCGCGGGAATCCCCGAACGGTCGCGGTTTCCATGGAGATTTCAGCTGCTGAAGAACGTGCCAATCTCTTCTTCATGAACCATTTAAAAATCGTCTAAAAAAATCAAATGTGAGCCAAATGTTTTTTAACAATTTTGCCAACTGAATCTTATCGAAACAAAATCCCTAAACTATTTTTTCTGTCATGAATTTCGAGTAATTTGAGAACACCCGGGAGGACAGCGCCCCAATCGCCACGAATCCCAACCTTCTCATCAGCTGATCGAGCTCATGCGAGTTTCCTCTTTTTTCTCGTACCGCATACACAAAACATCGGCACGATCGACGGTCGCGCAGTTCTCGGTTTCGTGTTCTTCCGCTCCTGTGAAACGCGTCTATTCGTCCGTGTCAAACTTGTCACTTTCCCAAACAAAATACAGAGTCCGAGCGATACCACGTTTTTTTTGCTCCCCAAATACGCGGCGTTCCATAAGCCTCGAGTCGAAACAATCTTTTTTTCTTTTCCTGCTGACGCAGTCGGGAGATCGCGCGTGTGTGTGTGCGTGACTTGTTTACACCCCGAGTATCGCGCATCGTGAGATAAATAAAAGGTACATGGAAGAAAGGGAGAGAAGTTAGGAATACGCGAAAGAGCAAGAGAGGGGGCGCAAGCGTGAGAGGTCGTCAGTGTGCGTCGACGAACGCGAAACCTTCGTATTTCGCCCAAATTGAAATATATCACGATCGAGAGAGTTTTTCACGGCGTCGAGCCGTGGATGGGAGGCCAAAGAAAAGCGAAACCGAGCGTTTCTTGAGAATACGAAAAAAAGAAAAAAGATACGCGAGCTCGATAGGGGAAATTGAGGGAAATGGCTCGTCCGTCGAGGCGAAATCCCCTCGATTGTTATCTACGTAGGCAGATCGATGATCGCACGAATCATTGTAAACGTCTCGTCAGTGCGAGAATCGATGACTCCGAGAATCTCTTCCGTAAGGATCTCTTCTCCCATTACGGATGTGTCAACGCGATAGAATTTTCGCCCCAGGGTGATCTTCTCATATCTGGTGAGTTGGAATCAATTGTTGCGCTCTTATTATTATTATTATTTTTGGGCTGTTGTGATCACGTCCACGTGCACGAGCCCTTTACTGTTAGCGTCCTTGACGCTCTTCAAGGTTTTTTTGGGTTTGGATATCTTCCCCGTTTATTCCTTTTCTGGGATGGTACCATTTTGTATTTGGTTAGGGTTCTTCGTTACCACTGTACACTGACTTCATTTAATGCCTGGACCTGCTGTGAAGCTATTGCTTATACAAGCATATCCAGGCATTAAATAAAGTCACCGTGATTTGGGTTGCATGGGAATATTGTTTATTCACAGGGCGTTTAGTTTTCGTTTATTCGGATGTATTCTTCACTCAAAAGTTATAAAAAAGTGGTATTTCCGTCTTTAAGAATTAACCATCCAGACAAATATGTTTTCTTTATCGTTATAAAAGTCTATATTTATAGGCGGTGACGATAGACGAGTCCTACTATGGAAGGTCGAGCAGGCGATTCAGGGTGTTGGAAAGCCCATGGCAATGAGGGCCCAGCACGCCAGTAATATTTTTTGTCTGGGCTACGACAGCAGCAAATCCAAAATATTCTCCGCTGGCAACGACGATCAAGTCATCGTTCACAATCTCGATAAGTAAGAAAAGCGATAAACTTGATGATAATAAAATCAATAATTAACTTAACCATACGATTATAACGACTAATAATATTCTTCGCTTTCACCAGTGGCGTTCCTCTCAACTTTTTTCTCCATGAAAAACCTGTTTACGGGCTATCTATACATCCCCACAACGACAATGTTTTCTCGAGTGCCTGCGACGACGGCAGGGTGCTCATCTTCGACATCAGAGACTCCAGCAGTACGGAAACATTCTGCCTGGCGCAGTACAAAACTGCTTTCCACTCCGTAATGTTCAATCCCACGGAGCCGAGGACTCTGGCAACCGCCAATGCGCAAGAGGGCATCAGCCTGTGGGATGTCAGAAAACCAATGATGTACGTGTATCTTTGATGTTTTTGGGTTTCTCTAGGTTTCTGGGGATCTCAAAGGAATTAACGTATCGAAGAAACTCTTAATTCTTTCTTCGGCGTCTCCTCAGACCTGTCCTGCGTTATGGAAGCGAAGGCCCCTCTCAGGGTTGTATGAACGTCCGTTTCAACTCTGCCGGAACGAGACTCCTCGCCCTCAGAAGACGATTGCCACCAGTCCTCTACGCCGTCGATTCACCTACCCATCTTTGCCATTTCGATCAACCCGGATACTACAACAGCTGCACTATGAAGTCGTGCTGCTTCGCCGGCGACAACGACGAATACGTTCTTTCCGGTAAGTCTCGCCGTAGCAGTATTTTTTCCCCGCGGTGAACATCTATAACCCATTTTGTCTGCGATGCAGGATCGGACGACTTCAATCTTTACATGTGGAAGATTCCGAGCGACGAAGTCAAATGGGTGGACTCGGCTCACATGGTACTTCGTGGACATCGATCGATCGTCAATCAGGTTCGGTACAACAGAGCCAGTTGCATCCTCGCATCCTCAGGGGTTGAAAAGATCATCAAGATATGGAGCCCTTTTCCGTTGTGCAATCACTGCCTGGGTGGCTTGAAGGTATTTGTCCAGTATGCCAATTATCCCCTTTACCGTCAGGGACACTCGTATAAGCAAAAAAGAAATCGCAACCCTTTTCCATTGTAGCAGATTACGACCATTAAAAGTAAATGTTTTCACTGTATCTTGGTATTTACCAAATTATGATAAATTATGGTTTTTAAAATGACCGATTACAAACCAGATCTCAAAATTTCCAAATTTGAAAAAGAGAATTCGAGTTTTTAAAAAAAGTAGTTTTATTTCGACGTAAATAAGGATTCTACGGTTTTTGAAGTCGCAAGATTTTTATCTAAAATTTGACTTGCCAAGTTTGACCTCTAGAGTGGTAATACTGGCTTAAAAGTGGCACGAGCATTTATTTTTTGTCGAGCTGCTAAGCGGTCGATGACGCTGCAGAAATCTTGAAATTCTAACACTTTTTTTTTGCCACGATCATCGCAGAGAGACTCGGGCAAACAGGAACGACAACGTCGAGTCTTCACCCACGACGAGTACATCGGATTGGTACTAAGAAGCGGCCAATTCATGACCCACGATTATAGCCATCAATCGATACGCGAGGATCTCCGAATGATGGCGTTTTTTGATTCCCTCGTGCAACGCGAGATCGAAGGATGGGGCTCCGAGGATGCGCCCAGCAGTCCGAGGAGCCTCAGCGAGTCCAAGAACACTCTGAGTCCCAGACAAATGCAGAGTTTCGAGACTGATTCGGACGGTGCGTAACAGATTGATTTCCAACAGTTTTGCCTATCACTATTGAAATAAGCAATTACAGGGTCAGTACTTAAATATTATCACGGAGTTCTTGATGATACGAACTAGAATACAAAACAAGAACGTTGAAGTTTGATTCGTTGGAATGCAACGAAAATAAATGTATCCGGAACATAACGTTGAATTTAATGAAAATAAAATTTAATTAAACTATAATTTTTTTTCGACCAATATGTGCTGTAAACATCGCTCCAACGTTCTTATACGTTTTTATGGTACGTTATTTGCCACAATCCATGAAAATCATTTGAACAAGAGTTCAAATAAAGAATTTAAAAAATCGTTGCATTTCAACGATGCAAACGCCAGACAAAACACGATTTTGACACCCAAGAAAAATTTGAATGTTTAAACATACATAACACGACTTAGAACCCAAGTAAAATGATGTAGCTTTAAGGAGGGAGGTTTTGACAAAATTATTACGTGCTCCAAGTTAACCGTGTTCAGTGCTGAAGGTGAAGTAGGTGAAGTCGTTTTCATGATTTTGTTCCTCAATTCATCGTTTTATTTGAAAAACATGATGACATTTCTACAGTAAATTTATAAAGCTGGCAGAGTGTCGTGTGTTTTTCGTCGTATCAGCAGTCAGATATGATTCAAGTAGTTCGGTAAACTACACGAGAACTTTGCCCGGACTTTCTTCCAAATGGTCTTGCTTAACCCTCTATAACTCAAGAACATGGAATTTTTATTTTTTGTGGTTTACGGGTAATTAAAACAAAATAAGAATATACGTGTTTCATAGTTTTTCATTTATTCAATTATTTTCAAAAAAAAAAAAGGAAAAACGAGGTCAAACAAATTTACAAAAAAGAGCAAAATGATGAAAATAAATGTTATTGATAACGTCAATATCAAATATTTAAACACTTACCTGTCCATGTTATTCACAATAAAGCCTCAAAACACGAAAAAACTATTTTTAAATCATTTTCAATTCGGAGCACACGCGAACTTGTTCAAACCACTAACGACTTTGTGAAAAAACTTCAATTCCTGACAGGTAACGCCATTTAGTGATAAGTTTTAGTACCTGTTCGTTGCTTCTGTTTGTAGACTACGGTATACAGTGTAATATAATGTCAAAAAATGAATCGTATAAATTTAGTGGTAGGTCGTATGGTATGTTACTTACAGTCTACATCATGATATAGAGGGTTAAGAAGGTATTTGGAGTTCTTTCCAACATGTTGTCTGGTGTAAGAAACTTCCGGTGTATTCCAAATACACCAGTCGCTCAATGCTACGATCCTACGAGTTCTTATCACGGAATATTAAAAAAGTAGTTCAAATTCCATACTCACCAGGGGACCATTTTCCAGTCTCCGAAAATCTGGCTATTTATGAAACCGCGATCTTTCATCCACAGATTCGGCCCACCAATTGATGCAATCAGTGCTGGACGCAACGGCTCGGAACAGCGCGCGAACTGGATCCGGTGGAGGTGTAGCACCGGAGCGTTCGATCGACGCACCGAATCGAATAACTCGTTTGATCGGTAACCGTCGAGAAAAGTTGATGAGACTAGCAGCGTTGGAAGCCGGTGCTCAAGTCGTGAATCTCTCGAGCACGAGTGCCAACAACGAGGAAGATTCCGAAGATCACAATCAGCAAGAAACGAAAGGATCCGATGACGAAGAGTCGCCAGCCAAGTTCAAATCAAAGTCGAAGTCTCGCGCGAAAGGCTTGAAGCGGAAACAGGGTGCTGTTTCCGGTCGACGCAGTCGAGCTCGTAGGAAATGCGTCGTTTTTAACCTCAAAATTCCTAGCGATTCCGAGAGCGAATTGGAGCAAGCGGCTGCGAGCAGAAAGTCGAGCGAGTCCGAGAGCGATCTTTTTCTCGTCGACGCGACTCAGCCGAGCACGAGCACGGGCCTCAGCTTGAGAAGATCGAGATACGCGATCGCTTCTCTACCGAGAGACAGCGATCAAGCGGAATCGAGCAAAAGCAGCGACGAAACGAACAGCCCGATTTCAAGAAAACGGGGACGCAGGAACGAGCCCGAATCTCGGGTTTATCGTCGTCGTCAATGCAAATCGAAACGCCCGTCGTCATCGGCTACCAGCCCTGAACAGAACCCGAACACCACCAATGGATATACGGAGGACGCGAGAGTCGCGACTCCCGCTAAAAGATCGACCATCGATAAAACGCCAACACCTGATAGCGGCATCACGTCCGGTATTTCAACCCATGAGAAATCCGAAGCTAACGGGACTCGCACCGAGAGTTCCGATCACGAAACGAGAATTAAAAATCTCGAGACATTCAAGAAACGCGTCGACGTTGCACGACGCGGTTATCGAAAACGCAACGCCCCACAGGCCAAAATCTCCGCGACCGATTCTTCCGATTAAAGGTCGCGATTTTTATTATTTTTTTTTTTCGCGGGAGAACTCTGCTCGCTCCGGTACGATTCCACTCGTTCGGAATGATATCGGATAATTGGAGAATCGCGAGGAAACTCAACGATTTCTTTTTGTACTCGAAAATTAACCCGTTGATATTGCTATCCGCGAATGGTCGGACGTAATATTTTTTTTCTTTTTTATTAACGTGATTTCATTACTGATTGGTGCGATACGATCTTCGTGTCTCACAATAACGTTTTTCAAACATCGACGAGTAATCGAGTTGCGGAGCGAACAGAACACCATTTGAGAGCCTCGACAACGTACTGACCTCCGTAAAGATGTCTAAAAAATGAGGAATCGCGATCCCTCGTTGATTCCTCTAACGAATTCCCGTTTACATTGTCTTTTGTCGTATTTTACAAACAAAATGTTCTCGCGCACGTTTTTCTACGCGAATCTCAGAGAATCCAAATCGCTCCGATTCTACTCGTTCGTAATCAACGGCAAATTGATGCCGATTTTTGCACTCGAAAATCACGTGAAATTGACATTCGCCGGGCGAATTGATATTGCTCCCCCTATCTCAGATTTTCTTACCAATCGGCGTAATTCCGATCTATCCTCGTTCTCCAACGACCTTTTCGACCCATCAACGACGAATTGAGTTTCGGAGCGAACAGAGCGCAGTTTCAGATCATCGACAACGTACGGTGATCTGAAACTGCGTGATCTTCGTAAAGATGTCTTATAAAAAGGAATCACCATCGCTCGCTGATTCTACCGAAAAGTAACGAATCCTCGATTTTTTTGCTATTTTACAAAGAAAAAAAAACAAGAAAAATATATATATATTTCGTACACATTTCTCGTACACATTCACGCTTTCGAAACGAACGGTAAATCTGAGTCGACTTTTTCACCGGGAAATCCCGCAAAATTTCCAATCGCCGGCCGAAACGATTTTTTTGAAAAAAATATTTCGTAGTTCTTGGATTTTCGAAATTTTCTAATTGGCGTGATTTCGATCGATTTTCTTTTTCCAAAGACATTTCTGATCCAATCAGCGAGTGATCGATTCGCGGAGCGAACGCAGCGAGATTTGAAATAATGAGGAATCACAATCGTTCTCTCCGATGCCGTCGAAAAAGTAACGGATCCTCGTTTTTGTTTTTTTTTGCTATTTTACAAAAAAGAAAAAAAGCCTCGTTCGCTGCGAAAGTGAAGGAGCCAGTCCCTTTTAATTTCTCTTCATCGTCGCGTCGAAAAAAATTACTGGCGAGGGAGCCTCGCGAAATCTATTTTTACACCGAAATCGGCCGCGAAATAAAAAAAAAAGTGCACTCGAGAGGATTCAGTTCGCGATCGGGGGTCGAGACACTTGATCAACTTCGTCCCCTTTCGCCGATAAAAATCCATTGAAAAATCAAAAATCCGTGATGCTGCGTCACATGATCGAGAAAAATAAATTAATTTAAAAAAAAACGGAGCTGGCGAGATTGCAGGAAAGCCCACCGGAAGTCCCTTGTGTACATATTTGATCTGTGATCCTTCGAGAAAAGTTTCCCTCCGAAAAGTCACTCGTATTTTCTTCCTCTTTTTTCCGCCTCTTTTATCGGCATTTTTTCACTTCTCCCCTCTAATTACCTTTGAAGAGAGTGAGAAAACTCGGTTTGCTTTAGGGCCACTTTCCAATTCGTCTGCTCCGACCCGCTTGTTCTCAAGCAAAAAAAAAAAAACCCGTTTGCAAAATGTGCCGAATAATTCGCGAGTGTTTGTCAAAACAAAAATATCCTGTGTCATTAACATTCGTGAAGAAAAAAAAAACCGTCTTGGAACGTAAGAAACGCGTCTGTAACACGACACCTTGAATCATCCCATATTTCTATGAAACGAGATCGGAATAAACGTGAATCGCTAATTATGCGTGATGCTTCGTCGATTAAAACGATTTGAACGTATGCTGAATATTATTACTACTATTATTATTATTGCGATCATTATTATTAATATTATTATTATATAAGTGATAAATCCGAGCTAGTAATTTCCGTCGATAATACGTTATTTAATCTTAGATTTATACGTCTTGATTTATTGGTTACGAATAAAGAATAAGTTGACAATAATTTGGAATCATCGAAAACTGGGAACTCCATTTTCTTATGGGTTTCGAAAAAATTCTAGAGCAACGCGCATTAAACTCTCTGTCGGTATAAGTAAGTAAGATCGGTATCGAACATATCGGCATCGAAGAGATCGGGATCGGAAAATCGGTATGCAAGATAACTATATCGAAAAAATCGGTAATGACGAAAGTCAAAAGTTGAAAGATCTCGGTATCGAAGAAATCGATTTTTAAAAAAATCGGTATCGGAAAAATTTGTATCGAAGATGTTGGTTTTCAGAAAAATCAGTGTTGAAGAAATCAGTTTTAGAAAGACCGGTATCGATGAAGTCGGCTTTAAAAAAATCTGTATCGATGAAATAGGTGTTGATGAAATAGGAAAAATCGCTATCGAAGAAATCGTTTTCAGAAAGATCAGTATCGAAAAAATTAATTTCGAAAAAGATTGGACCTAAAGAAATTGGTATGAAAAACATAGATTTTGGAAAAATCGTAACAGAAGAAATCGGTTTCAGTAAAATCGGTATAAAAAAAGATCGGTATTTTTTTATCGATGTCGACGATCCTTCACGCTCCGTGAACAGTACGAAACTTCAAGAGATTGACGCGAGAAGAAAAAGCGCAGTCGCGAAGATTCAAATTACTCATGGAGAATAGGAATAAGTGCGTCACTGAGGGCGGGACGTAAGACGCAAAGTTTATCGATGACAAAGCAGCGTGCATGCGATTCTTCATCGCTACGCTGAGTTTTTTCGTGTTCTCCGAGCAAACAGGTTGACCCGAAATAGTGACGTAACCGCGCGGTTTCCGGAAACCGCAGCTTCCTGTGGCAATGCGCGGATCGTCGCAAGAAACGCTTCGTGTCATTCGCATCCGAGCAACGGGACGAGAAATTCGAAAAAATTAAAAACTTGTGGTGAAAATGTTGGGATCTGCACGTCGGACCCAAAAAATCTGGGCGATTATATTATTTATTGTGAATTTTTCGATCGTCGGAAGAGCGTATAATTTTAAGGTGAAAAATGCTAAAGTGTTCGAAGCTCCGAGGACGCTTGGACGAGGTAGTTACTTCGGTTTTGCGACCGCACTTTGGGAAGGTTCAAAGGGCGATTCTTCCGATGCGTCGATTCTCGTGGGTGCGCCCAGAGCCAATACGAGTGCCGCACCGACGGTCCTCGAACCCGGCGCTGTTTACAAGTGTCGAATCAGCGGTGATTGCATCGAGTGGAATCTTGATCCAACGACGAACGGTTACCAGGACAACGGTTTTAAAGTCAATCAAATCAAGGATAACGCTTGGATCGGAGCAACGATTGGCGTCGCCGATGAAGAACAACCTAGAGTAGTGGTTCGTATGTCAACCGGAAGAATACTGTTGACCTTCCAACAAATAAAATCAACTTCCAAGTTGGAAACGAAAAATTCTGTGAGGTGTAGTAGCAACAATATTATTGGTCATTTTGGGCTGCAGTCAATTAGTAGGAAAGAAAAAAAAATACTTAGAAAATACAGTGTCGACTAAGTACGTACTTAGCGAACCGAGGAAAACAGGAAATGTTCCTTAGCAGTTGTCGAAGTACTAGTAAAAGTCGTAATTAGTCGCCCAAGTTCAATACTAAGTACTATAGGAAATATCCGTAAGTACTTAGTCATCTAAGTACATACTTGGAGTATTAAGTAAAGAAATATCCATAAGTGAATAGTTTTCTAAGTCCAATACTAAGTACAATAGGAAATATGCGTAAGTACTTAGTCATCTAAGTACAAACTTAGAGTACCAAGTACAATACAAAATTACTGTACTTGGCAGCCTAAGTAAATACTTAGATTTTCATATACAACCGGAAATATTAATCTCTTCTAGAACAGCTCATTGACGACCCACTGTAGCGTATTTTGTATACTTGGTCGTCTAAGTAAAAACTTAGAATGCTAAGTGAATCAGAAAAAAATCCATATGTCGTGAAACAGTTCGTCAATAGCCTTCGAGTACTTAGACCGAGTAAGTGATATGTTTGAACGTAAATTTGGTTTTAGGTTTGCGCGCCGCGGTGGAAAAACAATATCATCAACGGCAACCTGCCGAATTGGTTCATGAACGGAATTTGCTACTGGAGCGTCGTCCGCGACGAGACTACCTTTCAGGCTCCAGCTGAGAACCGAATAGTGCCATTGTTGGGCGTCCGCAACCAAATATCGTCCGGCGCTTTACGATTTTATAATTACGGCATGGGCCAGTCAGGATTCTCGTTGCATTTAACCTCGGAATATAACGCATCCCGGGTTGTTTTCGGCAATCCTGGTGTCTACAATTGGAAAGGGGTTCCCTCCATGATCACTTTTCGCCCCAATCATGTTTACGATCAACTTATACCGCAGATCGGTCCAGAACGATTGGTACACAGCGGCGACTACTTCGGTCAGGCCCTTCAAAATTGTCGTCCTTTTCCACCAAAACTTCAACGAGTTTTTTCAAATTTTAAACTAATATTTATTAAACTTAAATCACTTTTTACGAAACCTTCAACCAGTTTTTTTTAAATTTAGACCAGTTTTCATAAAAACTTGTTTAACGTCAATGTAAATTTCAGGTTACTCGGTGACTTCCGGTTTTTACTTTGCGCCCGGCGATCGTTGGTACGCTTCCGGTGCCCCTCGGGGCGCCACCATGCGCGGTCAAGTTTTGATCTTTCGCTTTGTTTCCTACGGTGACAAGAGGCTGGTCGTTAGTAAAGTACTCGAAGGTGAACAGCACGGAGAATACTTCGGTGCAAGTTTGGCGTCTTGCGACATCAACAATGACGGAATATCCGAGATTATCGTCGGCGCTCCTCTCTGGTCCAAACAGCTGGAGGAAGGACGCGTCTACGCTTACGTCATCAAAGGCAACGTGAGTCGTAATGCCGGACCCCAATTGCTTGGTAGAAAACATGATTTCAACGTTATTCCAAATAACGATTTTTCGTCAAATTTCATCTCGCCTTCCTTCGATCGAAATTTTTCAAGTGACAGTGACAAATTTCGTAACTCCGGTGAACCCAAACAAACTTACCACTCGCATTTCTTAATTGTCGCGAAAATTCTTATTTCCTTATAGGGAGAATTCAAACCAAACTATCTCGAGGGTGAAGCAACGAGAGGGAGATTCGGAACGACGGTTACCTGTCTTGGTGATCTCGATCACGACGGCTACGGTGACATCGCGGTGGGTGCGCCTTACGAGAACAACCATGGAGCGATTTACATTTACAATGGAAATGCGGAAGGTTTATCGAAAACTTACAGCCAGCGAATAAACGGCGAGTCGATATCGGCTTCGATTCGTGGTTTCGGCGCTTCTATCTCGGAGCCCCGAGACATCGATGGAAACGCTTACACGGACTTAGCGATCGGCGCTTATCAATCGGGACACGTCGTCCTATTGCGATCGCAGCCTGTCGTCACAATGCGAATCACCGTTACCAACGAAAATCATCAAGAGTTGCACGATGATTCGACTTTTTTCGTCGTCAATGTTTGCGCCGTTTACAACGGGTTTCGCGTTCCGCAGAAACTCGGTGAGTCAAGAAATCGAAACGTATTATCGTATTCGACTGAAGTTGAAGTGTTTTTTATTATCTTTAATATCTTTTTTTAAATCCATCAGACGTTGAGAGAATTGTGAAAGTGGATCCAGCGCATGGCAGAGCTTTCTTCGGTGCCAACAGGAACCCGAACGATACTTACACCCTACCGGACACTCTTCATAGAGGGAAGCATGCTTGCGATCAATTACGTATAAATATCATGGTAAGAGTAGTGGAAGGCCGGCTTGTACCAATTTATTCCAACGCTTTTCATTTCATCTCATCTCGTTTTATCTTATTTCATTTTATCTCATCTCATCCGATTTTATATCTTATCTACAATGAGGTAAAACGACGTAAGATGATTTTATTTCATTTTACCGTGTTTTATTTCAATGTATGTCGTCTCATTCCGTTGGAACTTTGTCTCATTATCGTAATCACTTTTTTTCTGCAGAACGGCATCCAGAATATAATCGACCCCATTGAAGTAATAGTGACTTTAGTCTTGGCAAATTCGAGCGATTCTTATCCCGAATCTGTTTCACTTCCGGTTCCGAATGAAGGGTCAAGGAAAACGCGGAGTTATTGCCCCGATTGTCCAGTGGTGAACAAAATGTTGTCGAAGCTCGAGGACTCCACGGTTTTGTCGTTCGCGGTTGATTGTGGACCCGACAACGTTTGCTCGTCGGTGCTCGACCTTTCAATGACCGCTGACCTTGAATCTGGAAACCGGTACACACTAGGATCGAAGCCTACGGTCGGTTTGATGGTCGGGGTCGCCAACCGCGGTGAACCTGCCTACAAAGCACAAGCTCATATCTACATCCCGGCACCGATTTCCCTTGGCAGTATGCCACGGGAGTGCACCGAAAATCCACGCCTCGATGGAATCCTCGAGATCACCTGCGAACTCGGCAATCCTTTGAGGGATCAAAAAATTTTTGTTCTCGAACTGGACATGAGCAGAGTGTTCGCTAACTCCAAGGAAATCAGCGTCGCTGCGAACGTCACGACGCAAAGCGTTAACTTAAACGCGGAAGCGTCGTATCGCAATTTTACGATTTACTTCGACGTCGATGTCGATATTGCCATTGCTGGGTAAGAATTTTGAATTTTCTATTTTTCTTGAGCGAGGTAAACAACAGTTGGTATTATGAGTTAATTGAAATTTATTGGGATTAGAAATAATTGAAATTGAGAAATAGTTGGAATTGCTTGAGCAATCAACCGAAAATGCGAATCAATTGGGATTGGATTTATGGGTATGAATTAGAAATATCTGGAATTAATTGGAATTGGTATTGAACTGGAAATACAAGTTAAAGGGATTGAATTGATGGGAGTTAGTCAAAGTTACGAAGTACCTGGAATTAATTCCAGGTATCGTTAATTAATTAACGATCGTAACTAACTAGAATAAGAAATCGATTGGAATCAGAAATGAATTGGAATTAGGAATTAGTCCGAAATAATTGAGTATTAATTCAAAATGAATTGAAGCTAAGACTTAAATCGTATCGAATTAAAAATTGCCAATCACTCAATAAATACAAAAACTGCAAAAATCAATAAAAAATGAGAACATAGTCTTCCGAAAATACTGAATCGCGTTGCTCCTCCAGAAAATCCCAAGATCTGCTGTACTCGTACTTCGATCAAGAGGAAAACAAGAAGTTGGAGCTCGTAAAATTCCAGCACATCTACGAAGTCCAAAAATTCGGTCAGAGCCCGATAGAGGAATCGAGTCTCGTAGTGCTTGTGCCAACCACCTGGACGGACGGCGGCCAAGAAGTCGAGGTCGCTCGGATCAATCAAATAACGGGAATCATGGACGGAAGACGATTATACTGCTCGGGCACCACCAATGATGATCAACTTCCCGCCATGGATTTGCCGCAAATAGAAAATTTGAAACGGGCACCAAGTCCCCATCAAACGAGCAACAAAAACCGGACTTTCGAGAGATTCAGTTTGCCGGAATCAACGAGTCTTAACGTGCCGCCGGAGAACAGAACGATTTACCTGAACTGCACCAATCCGAACGTCAACTGCACTACCGTGTCCTGTAACTTGGGGACTTTCGCAAACTCTCTGACAGTCGCCAAACTCGTCATCACGCTGGATCTCCAGCTGAAAAATTTTCCCCGTAAGTCTTCATCGAAATTGATATTGGCATTGGCACTTTTTGTCTAAGTAGGGGACAGGCTGGAACGCGTAAAAAAGTGGTTTTCACAAACATGTTTTGTCAATTTTTATCCCCACTTAATTAAAATTTAAGTTTAATTTTCACTCAACGTTAATATCAAATTCTGATAAATGCAAAAAATAGTTAACCAGTTTTTCATCATTATGTAATCCAGTAGCAAGTTCATAAATTTTTCTTTCAGTTGGCGATTAAATAAAATTTAGTTTGCAATTTTTCCATTTTCGTAATTGGAGCAACAGACTTTTGCCGCGAGTTCGATTTTGAAACAATTTAATTATCTGTAGTCAGCGGTGTACATGAGAAAATCTTTTTTATCACGTTTTTATCATTTTATCATGCCTTCGCTATTTTGTTGAATTTCTCAAATTTATGTCACATAAAAAAAAGTTTTTTTTAAACTAATTTAAAAAATTGCATAAAACTAATTGAAATAAAGTTAATTGAATATTTGTATTTAATTATTTTGCATTGATTCTGGCTAATTGCGTGTTGATAACGTTTGATTGATGATTTTGTCAACAGAAAGCACGATGGAGGCCAGAGACATCGTTTTCTTCGTGTCAAATGGCACCGCCATTATCAAGCAGCCTGGAGGAATCGTTCAGAGTTTCGGTGATAAACCTGATACTGTTCTGGTAGGAACAACTTTCGTAGGTGCTCCGGTAGCACGCGAAATCGCAACTTGGATCATCGTTCTCTCGGTGATCCTCGGGATTTTGCTGCTCGTCCTCTTGACTTTTGGACTGATAAAGCTCGGTTTCTTTCATCGCAAAAAGAGGGAAGAACTGGAAGCTCTCAAGGCGGAGAGCGATGTGAGTTTCGGCTTATTTGGGTTTTTTGGTTTGGGCTAGTGCCGGATTAAGCCAGAATTGGACCGTACTAAATTTCATTCCTTGGCCTTTCGTTTAATTGAGGTTATAAAATGTCACGTTTTTTCGGACTTTTGGTCGATTTTAGACGCAATAGAAAATTATATGTTTAAACAGTAGTTTCTTAAAGATCAATAACTTTGAAGGTAGTGCTAGCACGTCGATTAGTCAACAGTATATCTATAGTTTTTCGCGTTTGAAAATAGAAAAATACAATGAATTTAAGCACGATAATATTCATCGTAAGAAAATAATTATTCGAGAAGTGTTTATAATGAACAATTATTATTAACAAAAATGAAGTACTGAAATATATAGTATACGGCTAATCCGACACTCGTTTGGGTCTGTTTGGGTTAAAGCTGATCACTTGTATTGGCTATACCATCGAATAAACTGAATTTTCTCATCACAGAATAATCATGGATTCGTATTGGAAACGTCATCATCGAGAGAGGATTTGGATAAGCCTTGATTCACAAAATCTCGCAGGAATCGATGCACACGGTGACATGGAACTTCATCTTCGTTATTTATTTCTTCTTTTTTACGACGGTTCCTCAGTGATGTAGCGCGTTATATATATATACATAAAGTTTTTCAATAAACTATCAAACTGTACATACAACGACGATTTATGTGTTAAAATAACTTTAGAGAGCTTTTACGCTTCAAGGCCACGCGAACTTTACAAACAATATTTCCTATTGGAAGCATCGATGTGTCTCGTTTTTTTCTTTCGATCGTTATGCAGTTTATTATGCACTATTCTCTTCGACGATATTTTTATCATGACGAAAGAAATTTCTTGAAAATTAAGAGGCAATTAATTGCTTCAATTATAGGACTGAATTTGGAAATAGACATTTTTTGTGCTAATTGAGGACCCAAATAGAAATTATTTTGCAAAAAGACATGAAGGGTACATTTTTTTTCAGTTTGGCTTATTACTGAGAAATGTTTTTTTAATTAATTCGAGAATAAAAAAAAATAAAGTTTTACATCGAATATTTTTATAGTTCATCGAGAAATAATTGTAATTAATTATTTTTCAAAAAGACTCGTGTCTTTTCATGAGACTCATGATTTGTGGATTTGTCTTTCCAATTAATTAAAAAATGTAAAAAATATTTCCGTACAAAAAACATCGTAATGGGTTTTTGTTCCGATTTTGATTTTCTGGGTTTTGAATCAACTTAATTATTTTTGTTGCACGAAACGTGAATGTTCGGGGTGGTTTGGATTCTTAGGAATCTGCAGTTGGTTGACAAATTGAATTCATGCAAATTCTCCTCTGTTCAAGTTCTTCATTCAAATGCGTTTTCAGTCAAATCCTCCTTCTCTCTCTACTTTCGTATCTCGAAAATCCAAAAATATTTACACTTCATACCTTTTGCCAAAAAAATATGAAATGTTATTTTCTTGTTTTCTTTTTTTGGTTTTCTAAATTTTGGACACACAGATATAAAGAATAAAAATTCGTCGATTCTCAAGGGTTCTCTCTTGAATAAATATATCTATAAAATCAATCCGGAAGTTGAAAAAATAGACCAGAAAATAAATAAGAAACGTGAGTGTCTATAAAACCAAACCGGAAATTGAAAAATAATTGCGCCAAGAAATAAGTAGCGTAAATTTTGTTGATTTTCGAAGTTCTAAAATTGTAGGAAATTCCATTGACTCAAGTTTTTTTTACTTTCCGGATAAAATTTCATGGACAACACCAACAAAACAAAAAAAATTACGAAAAAATTGAAAACACGAACTTGAGTAAAAAGTTTGCGATTTCTTCTGCCATTTTCGTCGTCTTCTAGCTCGAGAGGCTCGAAGCAAAGGCGCTGGTAGATTAAAAAATTATCGGATTTGAGGACTTGCCGATTAAATTTCAATCGTCGAGTCCCAGGCCTTTGGAAATATCAGCGGCGGAAAATTTGGCGCCCCCGGAAGGTGCTGGCGGATCAGCTGACGGGGGCTGCTGCGGAGGCTGCTGCGGGGCAGGATCGCTCCTGTCACCGTAATTGCCATAGCTCGGTGGTGGATCTTGCTTGTAACGATCGTCGCTACTGTGGGACTTCTGTTTCGGGACGACACAAAGGATTCGTGATTTTCCATTAACTGATGACGCGATTATTTCGGTACGCCGGTTCAAGATGGAAAGCGATGAAAAGGGCGCACCAAATAAAGTTTTAATCGATGGAATTTTGGAATTCATTTTTTTTTATTTCAAAATATATTAGAGAATATTCCTTTATGAATTGGGAAGTGAAAAAGGTTGGAAAATTTCTTTCCGATTTCGCGTAAATCGAACGAGAGAATTTCAAATTTTTAATATTTTTTTTAAATTGGGTATGTCAGATTGGAAATAATTTTTAACGCATTGAGAAGTGATAAAAGTTGGAAGTAATTCTTACGAAAACTTCTTACTGGTTTCTCGTAAATCTAGTAAGAAACATTCGAAATTTTCAATTTTTTTTCATATTTAATAATAAGAACTTTGGAATCATTTTCGTTACTTTTGGGAGTGACAAAAGTTGAGAAAAATTCTTGCGAAAATGTCTCACTAATTTCTCGTAGATCGACTAAGAAAATTTCGATGTTTTATTCATTCAAATTCATTAATAGAATCTTGAAAATGATTTTTGATAAACTATGGAATGTGTACAGCAGGGAACAAATTTCCAGACATTTTTCACACCGTGAATAAAGTGAGAACATTTAACAAGGGATTTGCAAACATTTCTAAACGTCAGTTAGAAAATAAATGACAGAATCAACAGCGAAATAAAAAAAAAGTCAGAATGGATCTACAAAGAAAATATCTCGATCCAAAAACCATATTTTATTGTATAAAAAAGCGCAATTTGTTGACGCAAACATGCAGATTGGAAAAAAGAACGCAGAAGCCCGAAAGAGAAAATTCTTCGACCCGAAGAATCCCGACATCAGGGAATAGCGTCGCGAAAGCATCAAGCTCGTTTCTTCACACTTTTACTCACGTGTTTGGAGAATCCGTCAAAAGCGGAACTCAAGAGAGAAGAGCCGATTGCCGAACCGAGACCGCTGAGAAGATCGCCGCCCTGTTGTTGATTGCCGTAACCGCCGGAAGGCTGATAACCACTGGATGGCTGATAACCGCCGTAGCCGCCGGACGGTTGATGACCGCCGCCGCCACCGCCGAGAACTCCACCGAGGATTGATCCCAGAGCTCCGCCGAGTGGATCGGACGGTGGTGGCGGGGGTTGGGCAGGGTAGCCCTGGGGTTGCGATCCGCCACCGCCTGTTCATCGTTCCAACAAAATCACCATATTCTTTTTTTAACCTAATAATTATTATTTTTATTTATAATCATTAATAATAATGACAATAGTGATAAATTCATTCTTTGGAAAACAATAAGGATCATTTGAAAAATCGAAAATGAAGGATTATAAATTGAAAAAATATTGACAGATAATTGTGACGAAACAATAGAAAATAATATTTTTTTCAGTTTATAAATAAAAAATTGTAATAAAATTGCAATGTAATTAATAACAATTTATTTGGGTTGTTAAGATCCGCCACCGCCTGTTTATCGTTCCAACGAAATCACCATACTCTTTTTTTAACCTAATAATAATTATTTTTATGTATAGTCAGTAATAATAATGATAATAGTGATAAATTTATTATTTGGAAGACGATAAGGATCATTTAAAAAATTGAAAATGAAGGATTATAAATTGAAAAAATATTGACTGATAATTGTGACGAAACAATAGAAAATAATATTTTTTTCAGTTTATAAATAAAAAATTGTAATAAAATTGCAATGTAATTAATAGTAATTTGTGAACGATGAAATAATGACGAAAAATATACATGACGAAGATTGAATGACGCTACACAATGAAATCACTGCGATCAAGTACTTCGCGTGTCTCAGACACGTGGTATGCCGTTACGCAGTGTTACCGTACCGAGACCTTGAAGGAGTAGCACGATGCATTCTTGCGCATGATGTCACTCGGACAACGTGCGGCATTGCGACACACCAGACAATTTTCTAATCGTAACCGATTTCATAGTTCGTTAGGTTTTTCGGTGGGAACATTTATTAGACGACTCGAAACGAGCTGTTCAGGGAGGGACGAGGAGTTTCGACTGCCGGAGATATTTCATAATTTCAAAAGTGATTTAAAATTATACTCACTAAAAAAATTTAGCGTGCGTAAAAAAGTCGCAATTTTTATAAATGATAAAAAAATATAATTGAAATATTAGTACTGGTCCTATCAATAGGATTTTAATTATATCTAAGATAATTTATATTGATGAATAATTTATTACTTATTTTAAATACTTGATGGTTAAAAATATAATGAAGATATTGATATAAATGATCAGAAAAATTTAGAAAATGATTTTTTATATAACTATTTTTTACTTGAAAAGACTTAAAACATCTCTTAACAAAATTTTTTTTTTTACACATCTTTACATTTAGAAAATTATCTTTCCATGTTTAAAGAAATTTTCCAAATCCAGTGAGAATTTATCATTGCATTTTTTCGTTGCAATTTGAAAAGACATGAATCGTACATTTTTTATTTCACTTTGGCTTTGGCATATTTAAGATAATTTATATTGATGAATAATGTGTAACTTATTTTAAATAATTGATAGTTAAAAAGATAATGAAAATATTGATACAAATGATCAACAAAATTTAAAAAATGACTTTTTATATAACCATTCTTTTACTTAAAAAATCTCTTAACAAAATTTTTTTTTTTCACAGATCTTTACATTTAGAAAATTATCTTTCCATGTTTAAAGAAATTTTCCAAATCCAGTGAGGAATCATCATTGCATTTTTTTGTCGAAATTGGAAATTCAGCAATGAATTTTCTATTTTTTAAAATAAAAAATGAAATGTTTAAAAAAAAAAAAAAAAGAAACAAAAAGATATTTTTTTCGTACCCAATGCACCGAAGATGGATCCGAGGACTCCACCTGCGCCGGAATCCTGGGACGGATATCCGGCGGACTGGGGTCTGGTGTTGCCCTGGAGTGCGTTGGAAGCCAAGCTGCTAGCGAGAGCGGCACCAAGGGCTCCAAGATTCAGTCCACCCTCGCTCTCCGTGCTCGTCTTCGAGTCCGCTTTCTCATGTTCCGGATCATCGTGTTCTTTCTTATTTTTCTGAAAATATCAATCGACCCGAAGCTCTCAAGATTCCAAAAAAAAAAGGTGACCTCGAAATGAGAACGGTGAGGAAAAGAACTGACGTTCATAGCGTGCATGGCGGCGGCGACACCTCCCGCTGCGATTAGGCCACCAACGGCCAAGCCGACCTTGTCAAGGCAGCCACCAAAAGCGTCCTCCTCTTCGGGTTTCTCGTAGCCTGGCTGGTAGCCGTACGCCCGGGGAGGATTGTAACCTCCTGGAGCTCCGTACGCGTCCGGTGGGGGACCGTAACCTTCCGGTGGGGGACCGTAACCTCCGACTGGACCTTGAGGTCCCAATGTTGGGTAAAGACCACCTGGACCTGGAATCAATATTTATTAGCATTATTATTATTATTTTGAGTTATTATTTATATTTTGAGTTATTATTATTATTATTTATTATTATATTGAGCATGGTTTTTAAAAATAATTTTGTTTGTAATATTTATTAATATTCCAAGGAATAATACAGCTTGAAGTTATTTTGATTATTTATTATTCTTATTATTGTTATTGATAATTTATTATTTATTATATTGAGCATGATTTTTTTAAATAATTTTGTTTGTATTATTTATCAATATTTCAAGGAATAATACAGCTTGAGGTTATTTTGATTATTTATTATTATATTTAGTATAATTTATACAGTATTCTTTTATATTATCGGTGTATTTAGTATTATTTAAAAATTGATTTTCGTTTATTATTATTTTCAGTTCTTATTTATTATTATTATTATTATTATTATTATTAATCATTTATTATTTATTATATTGAGCATGATTTTTTAAAATAATTTTGTTTGTGCCATTTATCAATATTTCAAGGAACAATACAGCTTGAAGTAATTTTGATTATTTATTATTATATTTATCTATCTATTTAGTATCATTTAAAAATTGATTTTCGTTTATTATTATTTTCAAGTATAACTTTGTTTGGGCTTGGCTCTAACTATTCAAAAACATTGTTTCGGTTTGCAGCTGGAATCACCATTTATCGCTAAGTTTTGAAATTGAATTTATTTTACGTTAAAAAAAAAATGTGTTTGAAATTTGAAGGTTATTGATAATTACTTGAGAGAATGATTTCGTTCGGTATTGGTTGGGTTACGATTACGTTTGAAAATTCGAAAAGAGTGGAAGAAAATTACCGGGTGGCCCGAAACTCGCTGGAGGCACTTCCGGTACCGGAATCGAGCCGGGTGACCGCGGTGGTCCACCGCTAATTATTTCGTAAGCGATCGACTTGATTTGGACATCACCGTCTATCACCAAATGCGTCACTCTCTGATGAGGCAAACGATGCGCGAATTCCGTATAGTGCCTGCCGTTTATAGCGATTTTGTACTGCAACGGCTCGCACAGTAGAATTATTTCGAAATCTTCGCCTGGCTGGATCCACATTGGACCACCGTTTTCCTCCGGTCCCCAATTCATGGACTCTATGTGATTCCTGGTGATGAAACCCTCGGAGAAACGCGGCGACAAGTGGATCGCTATGTCGTCTCGTGGATTCAAATTAGGCCCCAACTGATAATTTATTGCGAAACGAACAGCCCCCGGTTCCGTTTTTCCTTGAATCTTCACCATTTTTCCTGGCACCAAACCGCCCTCCACAACCCCCACGTACGGAATTTCCTTTATCGAAATAAAAAAACAGAAATGAATTCAATCGATCGTTTTCCAAGTGCATTCGTAAAATTCAGTTCAATTTTTTACTTTATTCGAACATTTAGTTTTGACTTTTGAGTTTAATGGTATTAGCAAACTTTCGGATTTTGAAAATTAATTTTGAATGCGTTTATAATTTTTAGTTGTAATTATATTGACCATTTTTCGATTAATCAATATTGGACGATCATTTTTTTTTTTATGAACAAAAACGTTGGTGATGTCTCTCGATGTCTACTTCTTTACATTTTTGAAAAAAAAACTTATATGGAATACAAGTTATTAAATTAATTTTCGGAATTTACGTTTTTCTTATTTCGATCGTGTAAAAAATAAATTATCGGTCGCTGTTAATTACTGAGTAAATGTAATTAAAGTACTTTAAAAAAAAATTATTTATCCCATTAGTCTAAAAAATGAAGGAATCAAATCAGTGAATTAGTGTAAATAACGAACTGTTGAAGTTCCTTAATTAATTTACGAAATAATCAATGCAATTCAACTAATCTCTGGATAAAGTAATCGACAGCAGGAGTTCATAAATTCCGGAATTTTTTAGTAAACCGAAAATTCCAAGTTATATCATACTCTAAAAATAGATTTATTGAACTGCGAACTTAATTCACGGGTTTCAGCAATTTTCTTCGGTACATTGTCGAAGCGAGAATGAAAAGATAAAAAGAAATGTATATTTTGATTTGGCATCATTTTGAGAGCTGCCATCTTGTTTTAAATTTAGAAAACGTAAATTACAACCGTTGTCAAAATTTTACAAACAATCGAACGGCGAGCGGGAGTTTCAAGGTCGATATATTTGGTTTACACGAAATGCTCAGTATTTGCTTTTGCGCGTATACTTTGATTCTGAAAAATACATCGAAAACATATTTAACAAAATGAATCTAAAAATATATTTAATATCGAGTGTCTAAAAAAAAGCAGATCTGAATTGACGTCTCCAAATGTACTTTCGATCTAGGAAGGAACCAAAAAATATACTGTATTGAACAATTTTATGGATTATAATATCATGTCTTCAATAAATTTTGAAAGTTTTCGACGATAAGAATTCCGTGATAAACCGCATTAACGTCAATGCGGACACCGCAGAATACATTTCGGAGACCGCAAAGCGATTCTCTTCGACCCACATACGTGACGCGTGAGACGTGACGAGGAAAGAAAAAAAGTAGAGCTTACCGGATTCAAAATCGGTGACATAGCCATTATTATTAATGTTGCCGAGTCTCGGTGATGTCCTGCACTGACGAGACGCGAAGGATTTCTTTATAACGTTTTAACTCTAAAAAAATTGAAGTTGAAAGATCACCAATATATACTGCGTACGAAGACGCCCTGCGTCTTCACTGAACTATACAGACGATTTATTTCCTTCTATTTACGGTGATGACGTTTCGAGTAGAAGAGTGGAGTGGACGGGCCTGCGCCGTTGCGCAGGCCCTCTGACGGATTGGACAATTTTGTGGGAAACTGTTTTATCGGCGAATTGGGTAAATCGAGCGCTATATTATCGACTGCTGGTGTTGTTTTTGAGAATCGATCAATGTTACCAACGTTTCAGCGATCGATTCGAAAACTTGTTTTGTGGAAAAAATATGAGCAATTGTTTATATTGCTAATGTTGCTCATTTGATAAATGTATATATTAGTTTAAATAATCCCTGCAGCGCAGAAGATAAATTTCAGACAGCTCACAGGGATCATCGTATTTTCTAACAAAAGAGGACAAGCGCGAATTAAACGAAATAAAAGTTAACCTCTCAGCGACAAAGATAGAGCGATATTGTTTGAATCAGGCGTGCCGCACATGTAAAGGAGCCCTAAAGCAGTGATTGTCCCTATTCCTTTGTCACCATCGTTTATTTGGCATCAAGCGCGTCCCACTGGGAGTAAAACCACGTATATCGGGCGCCAAAGTGAATCAGCCGTTTTTCAACTTCCAGCTCTCCAACTTCCCGTTTCAACGATGTGAGTATAAAAATCCAAATATTAACAATCGTAATAGCGAAAAAAAAATATGAAAACTGCCACAGTCGATGGGTCATAATTGCCAAAAAATTCACTCTCTATATCCGTACAACGAAAATAGTAACGGATGAAGTTGCGACAAAACACTGCCTAGTTTTGATGGCACTGACATATTTACCATTTTCTTATTTTTGACATTTCGTGATTTTGCGAAAGTATCTGACGTTGGGTGGCCCGACTGGAATCACGCCAGTTTTCGCCGCACGACCAAACACGTTGCAACGATGGTTGCGGACCTGCTCCTCGGCGTGCGCCTCGACAATCACAGTCTAGAAATGATGAAGTTGAGCGACGTCAATTTCCAAACCAAAGTGGATCAAATTCGCGGAGAAATTGCACAGAAGGTGAAACTGCCGAAGGACTCTTTCGGTGAGTTAGCGCGACGCCACCTTTGCCCCGATGTATCGTAATCAGATACGTCGTTCGGTGAACAGAACTGGTCTACTGCGGCAGCATTCTGGAAGACGATGCGGTACTGGAAACCTGCGGTCTCAAGAACGGCGTCATGTTGCATGTGCTGAAGAAAAAAGAGCCGGAGAAACCAACGCCTGCCAAATCTATCACAGAGGGAAGCATACTGCAGCTGGCCACGGCTTTCATGTCCTTCAATGAAAATCCAGCTCTGCGGAGTGCCCTGCATGTAAGGACGGCGTAGCACGTTTGATTGGACAATCTTTTTAGATCCTTTTATCTTCTAATCTGTTTATCTAATTTTTCTTTGAATTGAAAAATTATAAATTTACAATTGAACGAAACAAAACCGGGTAACTAATTTAAAGCATTAATTACTTAATAATTGAAGAAAATAAGTATTGTTCTTTGCTCCATGTATTTCGGCAGTAAAGTATACAGTAATCAAATGTGTACATGTAACCTGATCTGGGGTGTGCCGTTATGCGGGTAAAAGTACGCAACGTAGCAAAAGATACGCCAATATTCGAAAATATTTCAAAAAAAATCTTAGCGAGCAAATCAATTTTAATACATAGAAAATTGATGGAGAGTTTGAACTCGATTTTTAACTTTTCGACTGCATTTGGGGTAATTATGACCCGGCAAGTTTTCTTTCATAGATTGTTCGAACCTAAGTTATCCGAATTGAATTGAAAATAACATAATATCCTATATATCGAGGGAAAAACTTTTGCCTCTCACGTACGACCAACCGTTGTAATAAATTTTCTTTGTTTTTAGCGTTTAAGCAAGAGGCCGGAAGTCATAGAGAACATAATATCGACATCTCCCGGTTTGCACGAGGATTCGGTCGCGATCGCGATGTTGCAAGACCCCGATCTAATGGCTCATTTCATAGACCCTGAAACGGTCAGAAGGTAAAGAAGCGAGATAATTTTTCGATTCCCCGAATGAAATTAAAGGATCAAAACTTTATCCGATTGTAGAATTGCGGAACTGCATCCGGTCCTGGTTGAAGCAGCTCAGCTGATAGCCGCAGCAGTTCACGAGGAAGCGCGAACGAGCACGTCGACGAGCGGCAATCAGTCGACGCTGAACGCACCCGCAACTGCATATTCTTACAGCCTCGACAATCTCAGCGACGACGAGGAAATGGCCGGCGACTCGTCGCAGTCGTCGGATTCGGCTCAGCCAAATTTACAAACCGGCTACAGCAACTCGAATACGGCTATAACGACCGCCCAATTGGCTGCTGCTCTATCGAGGGCCGGTGCAAGAGGATTCCCACTTTCCACGTCGTCCTCCTCGACTTCCGGCAGTGGTGGCTCCACTTCCGGTCTCATCACTACTGAAATGTTTAACCAAGCGATTCAGCAAGCCTTCGCGTCCGCACCGACTCCACCCAATTCGGCGCCTCCACTCGTCCCACCCGCCATCCCTCAGCCGGCTGATCTCGAGAGGCAGTTGGCTCAAATGCACGAAATTGGTCTCCAGGACGACACCGTCAACGTTCAAGCTCTCCAATTCACCAACGGAGACGTGCAGGCTGCAATAGAACTGGTCTTCAGCGGATTTAGCGAAAACTAAATCTTACCTGTCGTAAATATCGATGCAAAAGAAGTATCGAAGAAAAAATTATTGTCTCAATCGAATGAGCTTGAAACGTAACGAAAAAATGTTCTTCGTTACGATCTCATCTAAACGCTGGGTCGACGAGTTTTCCAACGCGCGTTAATTAACCGGTCTCTATTATTCTACGTTCTTCAAACAAATGAACGATGTAACTGATAATTTAACTGCCGATGGAAAGGCCATTTTTTAAATACTATTGAAATCTAATACTAGTGAAATCTCAGTTGAGGGATTTGCGAAGGATAACTTAGAATTCTTTGTGAAAATGTTTTCAGCTATAGCGTCTTGACGTCAGCGATGTGAGATCGCCGGTGCAAGAGATATCGTCAACTTTCGTTTCGCCAAACGAAACGATTAATGACTTTTTCGGAGGAAACGGTAATTATTCTGATGAAAATGAAAACGATAGCTTCCGAAAATGAAAATTCTTGATTTGAACAAAGTATAATCGCTCGTGCCCCGTACTGAGTAACTTGCTGAAACAACGATGGAAAAATCCTTTGTCTATCGTTGGTGTGTTTAGCGAAAAGAGCAGTTTCAATAACATTCCGAGATGATCGGAAGAGACACCATGGTTCATCGCACTTTATTTTTTGCAAAAAGTGCTGCTCGTTGCTCGATCGAAATGAGATCTCGTGTGTGTAATGGCACGAGTATAGGGACAATGAAAATGATGCGGAGCGTTACGAGAGCCGTGCCCATAGGACGCACCCAGCGATAGACAAAAGTTTCAACCAGATATAAACGTGATCGATCCTCATTTGTCGATTCTCCGTCCGTCCATGTCTGTAAGTGGCGGTTCCAAAATTAATCGTCCAATTTCGTTTTTCGATCTATCCCCTGGCTTCTGCCAAGGCTGACCAGGTGTTCACCAGAAACTTTTGTTTCGATAACAAAAAGACGATTATACGCAGCTTGGGATTACGCATACGTTATAAATATGCGAACGAGGGCTGATATGCGGGCTGTCGCGGCCTCTGAAGCGTTCAGCACTGACGCATGTAGAAAATTCGACTCCCTGGTATTCCAAGTATGAAAAAATACATGGTATATTTAACTCATAGACAAACGGCCGCATTCTTCAACCAATTCGATTATGAGAATTTATAAAGTTGGGCTAATTTCTATTAAATATATATCAGGTGTAGTAAAAAGAAATCCATTATTTTCTGGACTCCACCACTTACATGTCGCAAAAGTTTGTTACGTAACCTCATCTTTCTAACGTCATCTAGTGTAACCCTATCGAACTTGTACATCGCGAAATACGGATAACTATTGTCATCTATTGAAAAAATCATGGATTTCTTTTTACTCCACTTAATATCTCGGGTCAATAGAGGGTGAGAGGGAAATTGGGCAGTTAGAAGAAAAAGGGACGAGGGGTGTCGAGAAACGTCTGGAAACCTAATAATTCGATTAACATTTCGACATATACTCGTATGTGATTAAAAGCACGACGAACATCGACATAACCTCACAAATTTTCGAAATCTGTTCTCTCAGTGTCAATTAAGTTTACGGCTCGAAAAATCGAGCAGCAGTCTTTGTGGAATTCATAGAGACAGAAATAGATGCTTGAATTTTACGATAAAAATGTTTCGTCCTTGAAAAATTGCGATTGAAAAAGTTCGACAATTTCTCTCGCATTCGTGTGTCACGTGGTACGTCTTCGACATGTCCTCAACGTCTTTTTGATGATTCACTTAACTTGGTACCGAAATTCGCGCAGGTTATTTTGGGGATGTCCTTGATATTGAGGGTAAAGAATGCGTAGACGATGAAATATTCGGGCGGTGGCGAAAGAGAATGGAGAAGGTTCTGACATGGACACAAAGGCTCCGGTAGCAGGATCAATAGGGCGCGTAACCAGACTCTCCTTAGCTCTCCGTCCACATCTTTATCTCTCTTTCTCGTACAGTCTGGTCTCTTTAATATCGTACTCGCTACGCAGCACCAGTCAACCGCGGAAATGTGGAAGAACCGACATATCGATTGAACACAGACCAGCCGTGATTCTCTACATTTCTTTCCTTAAATTCGAAAAAGATTTTTCGAAAATTTTTCTGAAAATTGTTTTGTCCATTCAGAGACGAGGACAAAGAAGTTCTCCCAGGACGATTGCGATCTTTTCGTAAAGTCGAGTTTTCATCACGAATGGGACGGTAAGGTACGATTGGATGGACCGTCGATCAAAAAGTTTGTTGAAAATGGGGAAATTATGGATTTACATTTTTTTATCACGTCGTACACGTTGAGATTTACAAATAATTAATTTAATGATAAATTAACATTTAGATAGGTTAAGTGTTCACTTTCGATAATAATCGAAGCGAAATGAGACGATATAGGCTTGTGTTTGACTGAAGTTTTGCCAGTGATTGTACATCTGTTCCAACAGACCAATAAAAAGATGTCTCAATTTTTGAATTTAGTTTATACGCTCGGTTCGTGTTATTAAAGGCATGACGAACATTGACATAACCTCACAAATTTTCGAAATCTGTTTTCTCGGTGTCGATTAAGCTTACAGCGAAAAATCGAGTATTAGTCTTTGTAGAATTCAAAGAGTCAGAAATAGATGCTTGAATTTTACGATAAAAATGTTTCGTCCTTGAGAAATAGCGATTTCAAAATTTCGACTCTCTCTCGCACTCGTGTGTCACGTGGTACGTCTTCGACATGTCCTTAATATCCATAATTACCCAAACTACGAAATATATTGGATTTTTCGATGTATGTTTCACTATTTTACAAATTGACGGACGAACTCAAAAACGCAAGACAATTTGAAAACTAGCTTAATCATTCATTCATATTTTTATAACTACTAAATTTTTCGTTAAAAAATTTTTGAATAATTCATGGATTATGATATTATCAAGGACTACGATTCCACAAATTGATAAGAATTTTTGCAATTTTTTAACATCCGTCCAGTAAAGCCTTAAGGATTGGACGGTTGAATTTTCTATCGATCCATGACAGCGGACACGCACTCGTATCATTACGAGCCTCGATACGTAACGTGACGATCGCGGTATAAATTTATTGCACGCCGATATTTCTTTTTTTTTTTTTTTACCGAGGACACAACAACGAGCCTTCCTGTGTTCGCTCGAATGTTGGCTGTCGATTTCTGTGTCATTGTGATTGCATTTGCAACCGATGACGATCGCAGTTTCGCTGTACTCGAAAAAATGTCGAGTCGACGAAATTCTATTTTACGGTCAGTACTTAACGAGGAAAATGAATTATTCGGATTACCCGATTTGCTTTATCCGGATATGAAAATTTGGTATCTCGATCGGCCAGGTATCGGAGGGTACCTTTGGATACGAAACCATGCTTTCGTCCCCCCAGGGACACACGTGTCCGATGAAAGCGAGTTCCTGATGGTGAGAAATCAACGCTACGAACGAGAACTCACGACCCTTCCTTTTACCGTCGACCCAATGCACAATGCTTTCGTATGTGTTACCATTCACGTGGGATTTACGCATTGAGAAAAAAACGTTGCTTGGTGAAACGGACCGGGTGGTTGGAGATGTGAAAATTTTTGGTGGTCACGTCACAAGGGAAAGAAGAAAGCATCAGTTTATTTTTTTTTGTTGCGAGGAAGAAACATGTAGAGTTTTTGTTCTTTCTGTTTTCTTTAATCTATTTTCTTTAAAAAAATATTTTTTTAAAGAAATCTTATTTCTTTAAAAAAGAAATAAGAAGATAAGATTTTCGGATAAGAAAATGAGGAGATAAGATTTTCTGATAAGAATATGAGAAGATAAGATTTTCTGATAAGAAAATAAGAAGATAAGATTTCCTGATAAGAAAATAAAAAGATAAGATTTTCTGATAAGAAAATAAAAAGATAAGATTTTCTGATAAGAAAATAAAAAGATAAGATTTTCTGATAAGAAAAAAATAAAATAAAATCTGTTTTCTTAAAAAAAAAAAGATAATTTTTTTTTACTACGGTTGAAACGAGGAAACGGTTGGCAGCTCGTTCGCCTGCTGTACACTCTCTTATCTTCCCGTTCGAATTTCTCGTTATCACTATACGAAAGTGAAATTCTCAGACCCTCATTCTCGTACGCTTCGTTGATTACTTCTATTTTTCTCGAGATAAGAAAGCGAGTACGTTCTTTTAAAGTTCCGCAAATTCGAAAATTTACAGTTATCAAAATTCTTCAAAAATTATATCTGAAGAAATCCTCTTTCCTTTTTCTTTTCCAAAAGTAACCAGAGAAACGCTGATATCATTAAAAAAAGCTTTTATCCTATTTTCGGAGCATCCTTGTACTACGATAAAAAAAAACAATTAATAAATCGATTTCACCCTCAGGAAAAATGCAGAGGCCCACTTGCAAATCGAAAAATTCAAACTTAACTCAACCTTGGGCCGCAAGAAAACCAAAATTGAAAAATTCTTTTTTTCAAGCCAAATACCGAATTGCGAATGCAACGATCCGACCAAATGCACTCTTTAACTATGATGAATGCATAAAAAATGGAAATAATACAAAACGACCCCAATTTGTCGACTTGTAAATCGAATCTTTGTGTTTTTTTTTTAATTCAGAATTTCAGGTATGGTCACGTGGTACGTATTGATGAAGACTCAATGAAGGATTAGAGAAACGTGCTTTTGTGTAGCTTCGTCAAAATTACCTGCAAGAATACGAGACTCCACCAAGTTTTTTTTTTCTCCTGGCACTGTACGTGACACAATCGAGATAGCAGGGATGTAGTGGTGTACCATTATGAAAGCTATATATATATGGGTGCACGTAAGAGTGGCGGTGTACAGACTGGGGTCGTCGCATAGAAACGACGCCGCGCTCTTTTCAGCCCCCTCGTCGAGCACTTTCAGTTACACGCAGTCCGTACAACTCGCCGGTTGTTCATCCGGTGGTTCCTCGCAACGCGTCCGTTTTCATTGTGATCGTGAAGAAAAAAGAAAAACAAAAAAAAAAAAAAAACTACGACGGTGCACCGAAAATCACCAACGAGGAACATTTTTATTATTTTTGTACATCGAAAAACCGTTCGTCTATATTTTTTAGTTTAATTTATATATATAGATATATATATATAATTACAACGATTTTTTTTATTTGATGATAAATCGAGAAGTGCACGTCACGTTGGTCGATTTCTTGGCAAGGTTCGTAAAGAATTATCGAATTACGAAGCAATTGGAATTTTCGCTGATTAGTGGCAATGATAACGAATGAAAACAAGATTTTTCAGTAATGGATATAAATCAATAATTTTACCGCACGGAAAGCTGCAGGAGTTTGTTTGGGTTTCAAAAAATGAAAATCTCGATCGAAGCTGACAATTCTTTCATTGTGGATTGTAGTTAGGCCGATGGATAATGGTGGACGTTTATTCGTTTAACTTCGCATATTCGACGATACAGAGAGAGAGGGGGTATTAAGGAATACGCGGGATCCCGATAAGCCGGGTATGATAAGCTATCGTACTTAAAATATGTTATCGGTGATTCCCCGCGGGAGCACTCGTAAGACGGGAGCAAGAATGATTCTTCTAATGTTGCGTCTATTCCGAGTCGTAGTTCAGAGGTTGATCGAGGGATCGTTGAAATAGAAAATCTTATCTTGCTCCAGTTGCGGCTCGAAGAGTTTTCCACAGCCAACTTCGAAATAATCGATCATCAGAATAATCGAATTTTCAAAAAAAAAAATTGCAGTTCGATTAATTTTTATTATTCTTCGAGGCTTTCAATTTCGAAGAAAAAATATATGTTTTTTTAAATATTTTTTGTGTCTAAAATTATTTTTTTATTTCGCCATTTGAAAAATTTTTCGCGTTTTTTCGGTTTGTCGGAAAAAAGACGAGGCATTCTCGGAGGTGCGAGAATTTCCTCGGAGAATACGCGGGTTTGACGATAGAGCCCTTAATTGAGCTTAATTAGCGATCTTCAAACGCATCGTGAGTCATCTAGCAAACATACACACGCGCGATAGCTGCTCAAGCGCTTCGGATCAGTCAGATGAATTTCATGGCTCACTTTACCTATTCCCCTGAAATTAAGTACTGCGTAATAGTTCTCCAGATACCGGATGTGAGAAATAATCACGTATTCGAAAAATTTTACTTTGGTAGATCTCGTTCGATTTAATTGGATTTTATTATTTGTTCTTATCGCAATATGATATTTTTTACATTCTCTTTCAGATTAATCTTTTTTTTTTATAACTTTATACTGCAATAACTCAATTTTATCAATGTCAGAAAACAAATTTATCATTAAAATCATTCAACACGACGTCAATCTGTTAGATTTAATGTTAGATTAATTTTAAATTTGATTTATTATATATTTTGTTTATTAAAGTTAATTCAACTTGAAATTAACGTTTCATTCAAATCAAGTGCATCGAAGTTCAGTTTAATTAGTGTTGAACCAACAAATTAATATTCAGACATTTCGTTGTTTATAATTTTACATTCCATCGTGTATTAAATCGAGGAATTTTAAATCGAAGTTAAATTCATTTAAATCGAACCTAAATTTGCTTGAATGAAAATTAACTTAAATAAGTTTCGATGTTTTTTCTGAACTTCAATGGATTTGAATGGAATTGGAAATTGATTAAATTAAACTCAATTCACTTCGAAAATATTGATTTGGAAAGTATATAAATGAATCTTGTTTAATATAAAAAATCAAAACTAAATTTCGCCACGTTCAATCAAATTTACTTTCGATGAAGATAAATTCAATTTAAAGTGATCTTAAAGTTTATTTTTAAATTGTCTCAATTGTATCCAAATTTACTTAGTTCTTATCGAAGTCGAATTTATCGAAATTGAATGGAAATTTTCTTAACTGAAACTTAAATTGAATTGCACTTTAATGTATTTAAATAAAACTTACAATTACTTAGATTAAACTTAAGTTTACTTTCACTTATTGATTCGCTGGGGCCTGATGATCTCCCATTCATGCTTCCACAGCTGTGGTCAAAAGATTGATCCGACCGTGAGACCCACCCCTTAATTCCGGCACCCTCCGAAACGTAATGCTCGTCGAGTTGGCGGCCACCGTAAACGCCACCCCTATGATAGCCTTGGATGAGTCATCCCTTGATATAAAACGAAAACAACTGATCGATATGCCCGTGGCTGTGAAAGAATCGAATAAACGAACTATCGAACTTTTTTTATTATTAACGATGGAGGATTAAAAAAATGCCATTTACTAATATTTTTAGTAATAATTCTGGAAGGTTTTGAAAAACATAATGCACTTATGTTTATCTTAACGTTGAAGGATTTTGAAAAATGTATTTTAATCTTTTATTGCTTGTGAATCAATATTGTTTTTTAATCAACGATAGGGAATTTAGAAAAACAAAGATTTTATTGTGTGTAAATTTAATAATATTGTTTTTTAATCAACAATAGGGAATTTAGAAAAAAAAGATTTTATTGTGTGTAAATTTAATAATATTTCAACAATAGGGAATTTAGAAAAAAAAGATTTTATTGTGTGTAAATTTAATAATATTGTTTTTTAATCAACGATGGGGAATTTAGAAAAACGTAATTTAATAATATTCCTGGTCATTAACGATGAAAGATTAGAAAATAATTATTTCATAATATTTGTTCATTAACGATAAAGTTTTTTTTAATCTATGATTTGTGAAATTGTTTATATTGAAAAAAAATGTTGACGTTTTATGGATCGTTTTGTGCATGCAGGAATTTCGTGAAAAATCATACGAGGACGCGAGGATGGAATGAAGTTCGAGAAAAGAAAGAGGGGAGCAGTTTTGGCTAGGATGACGAGAGGAGAGCCGAGCTACGGCTAGCATGTTTGAACCCGGCATTCGGACGATCGTGGTATTAATTGTACTGTCCTTGATCGGTAAGCTCGTCGCCGTCACGATCGTCGGTCATTTTCCGGACGATGAATACGTCGTCGAACACCAAGTCACCTACCAGGAGGCCATCGCCCGGGCGAGAAATCTCAAAATTTATCCAGGTTACTATGATCGGTATCGTAACTCATTAATCGGCTGGCCTTACGCGATCGGTATGATTCTTTTCGGCGGCCGTAATATTCAAACGACATTTCTTGATTTATTCCTGCCGAGTCAAATATTAGTCGGCGAGGATCAAAGAGGTACGGAAAGATCGGTAATTTGATTTTATCCCGATTTTTGCAAATTGTCGGGGAAAGAACCGATTTTTTGAAGAAAAAAAAAGGGGAGGAAGATTCGATTTTGGGATAAAAAGTTATCGTTAGAAAATTCGATTTTTGGAAGAAAAAATGATCGTTAGAAAATTCGATGTTCAGAAGAAAAAATGATCGTTAGAAAATTCGATTTTCAAAAGAAAAAAATTATCGCTAAAAAATTCGATTTTTGGAACAAAGAAAAATCGTTGAAAATCCGATTTTCGAAAGGAATCAAGATATCGAAAAGATCCGATTTTCGGGAAGAAAAAGATCGACCAAACGTCCGATTTTTTTTAAGAAGAAGAGATCGACGAAAGGTCCAATTACCGATTTCACGAAAAACAAAATTAAACAATTGTTTTTATCGTTGAATTTTAACATTACAGTCCTCTTTGGTGGCATATCGTTTTTGACGTTGCATACAATTTGACGAAGAAAATTCTCACGAATGTGAATGCACAGAGGTTGCAATTGCAATTGGCTCGGATACTTGTAATTTCATTGTGTGATTGAGGAACGCCTTAATGTACACTGTTCTTTCTTTTCGCTGTGAAACGCCAAGAAACGCCGAAGGTCGAGAGTATCAAGTGGAACTTCTCGAGGGATAATGGACGTTAATTTTGACGTAATTTATTACACGCAACGATCTATTTTTGCGTAAATTCTTAAGGATCTTTGTTTGGGTTTGTTTGGGTTTCAGGACCTATACCGGGATGCAAGGAGTGCACGAGCGCCGAGATGACATACTGCACCGACAACAGTGTCCTCAATGATCACTGTTGTTGCGATGGCAGCTATAACAGTACGTAACAATTAAAACTGCTTTTTATTTAAACTAGATTTTGTTGAATATTTACATAATCGTGTACATTCAATAAAATACTCCGGAAGTAAAGCGATGTTTTTTTCAGTTTCGATTTTTTCGGATCGCTTAGAATTAAAAAAAAAAGGTTTTTAAATCAGTTTGAAAATTTTCGTTTTTCTTATTTCGAAAAATGGAAAAAATTGACAATTTGAAAAAAAAAATGGAAAAAAAGATATTCATTAGAAAATTTGGGAAAACTTATTATTTATCAATAATAATAATAAGAGAAATCCTTGGCAATTAGAAAAAATGTGTTATGGTAGTCGACAAATGAGATGAATCAGAATAAAATAAATGTTACGATTCGGCCTGATTTCTCTGGATTTTCTGGCCTTCCTTTTCTAATCCGACAATCAGAAGGGCGCAATTGTCAGAGGCCTCGATTGGCAACAGAAACGCCCGCCTCACTGAACATTAAAGAAAAACAATATTATCCGTGAATTACGTAAAGCTATCGACCTCGATCCGAAAAAAATTAGTGTAGCGCGATTGATCGAGGCTCAATCTACAAAAATCGAACGATTTCTCGATTCACAGTTTCACTTTTTTTTTCTTTCCCTTTAATCGCTCTATTTCTCTTACACAATGAATTTTGACATCTCGTGTTAACGTTTTTACAAATAATACTCGAGTCGGAAATGGTACTACGAAAATTGTATTTTAAAAATGGCCTTGCCTGGGTTCGATTTTTTTAATGAATTTTGGGGCACCGAACTCGAAGGGTTTTCACAAAAATTCGTCGATTAAAAAAAAATGGTCCCTTTTTACCGTCACATAAAATGGTCCCCGTTTCGGTTAATTTTTACGATACAAAATACGAAAATGCTCCGAGAATGTCGTGGTTGCAAAAAGAACAAAGTTTTTAGGTATTGATAATTATTGATAATAATAATGAATAAAAATGATAACGATCGATAATGATTAATAATAATTTGTAATATATATTATAATTATTTATAACAATTCGAATATTGATAATTAACGTCGAATTTGACCCAAATTATTATAAAAAATAAAAAATAAACATTTCGAAGTGTTTGATTATAATTAAATAAGCCGTTTGTTACGCTCAACATATGCGACATGATCTAGATTCGTAAATCCATTCACTACTTTTGAATTGAGTTTTAGCCCCTTGTCCATCCGATAACACTTTAAACCTTGAAAGATCGGATTTTCGACTGATAATTTTTCGACCGATAATTTTTCGACTAAACTGTTTAGACTTTGCGAGAATGCAATTTAACGAAGAGACTGACAGTATTACGTGCGAAACTTTTTTCCATTGTGTTGGTGGGCGTGTAACTTGGCATAGAAAGACGACACAGATATAGGATGCGCTCGCGCGTTAGGCGGCCGAGACTATGCGTCGAGTGCAATGGAACTGCGTGTTTGCACGAACTCGAGAAACGGATGGACGACAGGTGCAGAATGCAAGAGTCGGAAAAATGCGAATGAATCTTCGCCCAAGCCCGCCACATTTCCCTGTAATATTTATTCGTACACGATACAACCGTGAAAAAAAAAACAAATTTTTAACGGTTTTCTTCAACCCAAACAATTTGATTTCGACAACATTGCTTGTAAATTAAAAAAGAATCTGTTGATTTTTTAATACACTTTTGGAAAAATTGATTGATTGTGTAATATAGAAAATTGCAGTTTATAAAAATGCACTATTTTGTACGAGTGCACATTAGAAAAAAAAGAGCTTAAGGGGTTAAGACACATTTTACAAGTTGTCTACTATTTTCGATAACAATTGACCGTACAGTAAAAAATAAATTATCAATATGTATTCCGGGGGTTAAAATACATCGATATCCACCTGAACCAAAAATAGAAAAGGCTTATTTTTTTGAGTTGCAAGCTCATAAAAGTTTCGTTATTGAATCGTCTATAATTTATTTTTCTTTACAATTTGAAACTTCATTCTATGCTCAATATCTTCGTTATCGTTTTCTTTGATAAATCGCTGTTTTAATCACGAAGTTTTGTTGAATTTTCGATTTTTGGTAGAATTTCAAAGTTGGACCATCTTTTCCCGCGTTTTGAAAAACTGAACAAAAAATAAAGGATTTTTCGACTATTTTTAAGATTTATCGAACAGACTTTTTTACGCTGATTGCAAATATAACGAAATTTTTTTCGAAAAATTGCGATTACTATAACGTTTTGTATAATAGTTGTGTTCCAGTTGTTTGGCGATCTTTGTTACGTTTACTGATCGTTTTTAATGATTTTCAGAGGTTTTTCCGTTCGTCGAGCACACATGCCGATTGAGTAGACAGCCATGCAAAGTTTTCGCCACCGATTGCGCCGAATACACGAGACTGAGGGAATGCTGTTGTCACTCGTATTTTGCATCGCTCTGTAAGCCTTCGAAAAATTTTTTCCACCCGCAACAAAATTATTCAATCTTTCGTCCATCACCGTTATTTTTTCAGCCGTTATTAATTTTGTCATTTCCTGTAACAGGGAAGTATATGGCGGGGGGCGCTGCAGCCCCGAATCCAACTGCCATTATCGGAATCCTCATGGTGCTCCTTTTAACTCGACGTCTTCTACATTAAATTATTTTTTATCACACGTAATTTGTATGCATAAGCGGATGTATATATGAGGCCACCTATTATTTGTAAGCGGTAACAAACATAGGAATAAATTATTTTTTCATCTCATTGGAAATTCTTTCAGGATTTTCCAAACCGACTTTTTGTAACTGCGAAATAAAAGCAAATTATTGCATTTTTAGGATATTCTTATTTTTATGTCAATGACACATTTTTTGAATATTTATTCAAATGATCGTGAATAAACGAAAGGAATCTTGTAAAAAAGATTATAGATGAATTAAAGAAAAATGATTAAAAATATTCTAAATAAAGAAACGAAAACTTATAAAAAAGATTATCGATAAAATAAAGTAAACTTATAAACTTATAAACTTATAAAAACAAAGTATCGCATTTTTATGATATTGTTATTTTTACGTCGATGAAACGTTCGTTAAATATTTATTCAAATGATCATGAATAAACAAAAGGAACCTTGTAAAAAAAATTATAGATAAATTAAAGAAAAATGGTAAAAAACATTGTAAATAAAGAAAGAAAAACGTCTAAAAAATATTATACATACACAAAAGGAAACTTGTCGAAAAGATTATAAATAAATGGAAAGAAGTTTAGCAAAACTTTAAGCACGAGCTGTTAGCTTTGGCACTTTGGCGAAACTTCCAAAGTTGAGAAATTAATGAAACACGCGCCTGGAACACGGCAACCCTCCGTGCCCGTGTGCGCTGATGAAAGTCGGTACATCAACTCGTAGGCGCATATGGTCGAGCGCGGAATTCTACATTATCGGCGTCGGTAAAAAGGACTGCGACCTTGCCATTCCTTTATTTCGAAAAATATGACGTTCACTTCATTTTCCGTCGCAATTAAAAAATCGAGAAAATTCGCTGGTAATTTTGCAAAACCAGTATACTTTCTATACTTTTTCTCTAAATTCGTAAATATTTTCAAAATCCAAGTTTTACCGAACTTTCAAAAAACGTAAAAAAGTAAACGAGCCAAAAGTTTAATTTCTCACAGCCCAAGGTTGATTTCAAAAACTTAGACCACATGTCGAATCGGCTGAAAAAATGGAAACTGATTTTTTTAAAATTATTATTTTGCTGAGGCTACGACAATTTTATGCCAATCCGGTGAGCGATTTTGAAATAAATTTATTTTGAACTTTGACATACTCGAAATTTCGAGTAGGTGACTAATGGCTCTCGTCAAAGTGGATGTCTTTAGGCACGTTCTTAGTAAAATTATCTTTTCTAACAGCATCGACCTATCGCGATTCGTCTCCGCGGCAAATTTATATGCGAGATATATTTCCTCAAACCTTTTTGTGTTCGTTTACAATATACATATTTCTTAAAAACTAACAAACGTATTAAAGTTTGCGCAAAGGAGTAAACGTAATGTCGTTCCGCCTGGAACTTACTTCGATCTTTGCGAATATTGAAAAGGAAAGTCGTAATGTCGAGTATTGTAAAAAAACAAGTCTTTCGCCTATGGCGGTTTGATGTGCCACGAAGAGCTTGACTATGTTAATAATAGCTATTTTGTATTATTTATTTCTTTATATTAGGGTATTTCACATTTTTCAAAAATTTAAATTTCGACCACGAATTTATTAGAAGTATCTTTATTGCACAGATTTTTAAAATCGTCCAAAAACAATCATTTGAAAAAGTGAACTAATTATGGAAAACATCCATTATTAATTTTACTTTACTTTCACAACAAAAAAGAAAATATAAGCGAAATTAAAAAATTTTCCATTCGGAATATTCATTTTTCTGTCAAATATCGCGGGTTGATATTTATCAAAATTCTCCTGAATTAAAAATACACATAAAAAAGAAAATCTTTCGATAAAGATATTATATTTAATTCTCAAATTTGAAACTAAGTCAAAAAGTTGGCGCATACTCCAAACTAGACGTTACTTTCTCGTCAGATTTCATGTATAAATATTTCAATAATGGAAAGTTTTTAATTAAAAACATAAAAACGCCTTATTCGCCTTATAAATAAAAACAGTATTAAGAAAAAAAAAGTTTTAAAATTCGTTCAATAAACATCGTCGAAATATGCGACTTTTGTTCCCGCATGAAAAAAAAGTTAACAATTAACCGAGAATTCTTTTGCCGTTTTGCACCTCGGCTTTTAATTACGGCGCTATGATGTTATCAGGCGCGATTCACCACGAGCAAAAACCCGCATTATCAGTCGAAATTCGGGTTGACCAACCGTATTTTTTTTTCCTCGAGAGATAAAACTCGCGCGATACTAGATAACGCTCGTATAAACGGATAGCGTAGAAAGTGCGGTATTACATAAATTGTTATTACAACGGGCGAAGAAAGGCGTGAAAAAAAAATGAACTTGCGTTGCGATAAGAAGAAATCTGCGCGATACGAGGAATCTTTCTCTCTCTCTTTCTCTCTCTTTCGCTGCAATAAACACACAATTTACGGCAATAAAAAGACGTTAGTGTAACGACCGCTGAATATTGGTTGATAAGGGTGCAAAACGAAGCGAAAAGTGGACCGCGATTTTGATAACGAGTGAGCGCGGGGTGACGAATATGCATGTCCACACATCGAGGAGTCTCGCGATTTCATTGAGAAATGTTTGCAAGAAGGTGACGAGGGGAGAATGAGAGAAATGAAAACGGGCCACGCGCGTGGCAAAGATTGTTGGTAGGCACGCATTAGTTGCAGCATTCTCGAAGCAACATTGAAACGGAAACGCGACCTCGTTACGTATACTTCGCGATGAGACAGAAGTGAAAAAAGGGAGACCAAAAATAAAAAAGAAAAAAAGAAAAGGAGCGATTAATAAAGAAGTAGAACACGTGGGTGCAATCGGAGTGATAATTCGTACATTATTTTATTGTGATGTGCATTTTTCCTTATAAGGAAAAAAAGAAAAAAAAATGTAAAAACGAGAATCGATCCTGAATCGAAGCTTATTACGCCGCAAATTTTTTTTTGCGCCGTGTCGAAACGAAAATAGCGATTTCAAAGTCAAGGACAAACAGATGGCACGAGTGTATCCTCTTAAGGAAAGAAGTGAAAAAAAAGGATAAGAGGAAGAAGAAAAAAAAAGTAAAAAAAAAAAAGAAAAGTTGACCGTTTTTTTTTCCGGGCGATGACGCACCGATAAAACGGTTCCTTCAAATTCCTGCGAGAGACTAGAAACGACCTCGCAACACGCGCTAGGTCACAAAGAACGAATCTCCGAAGAAACACAGCCGCCTAGAAAGTCAACGGTGAGTATGAAGGATGCCCGGCCCGGAAAGTGAAAAAATTACGTTGCGTCTTTCAAGTTTCGCATTTTCGTTTCGATCGCTCATCTCCGAGTGTGCGGAATTCCAGATCCGTTCGTAGACCGTAAAATGAAAAGATGAAGCGAGCTACCATCGTACGCGCCGAGTGACGACATCGTATTTTAACACGTGCCCCGAAATCTTCGCGTAACTTCGAAGGAAACTCGTCGAATTATTTTTTTTATAAGCTGATGAGACACGAAGTGTGAATTTCCGTTGTTAAAGTTTCATTTCCTATGGGAATACCGATGTCGAATCGCGGAAACGATTTTAAGGATATCCCATATAAAAGAACTCAAAACAATTTTTATTCGCGTGACGATTAGATTTTTAGAAAGTTTGAGTCTATTGTTCAAACTTTCATCCAGAAAACGTCCAAACGTTCCTTAAATATTTATTCAAATGATCGTGAATAAACAAAAGTAATTTTGTAAAAAACATTTTAAATAAAGAAATAGAGACTTATCAAAAAGATTGCAAATAAACAAAAAGAAAACTTATCAAATATAAGTATCAAAAGTTATCAAAACTTATAAAAAATATATAAACAAAAGAAAACTTATCAAAAATACACTAACGGAAAAAATTGAGGGATCAAAAAAGAATGCAAAATTTTCGCGGTTTTTCAAATGGCTGTATCTTCGTCAAAAATTGACGTATCGGACTGAAAAACAGCAATTTAAAGCTTAAAATCTCCAGTTTCGAGATTTCATGAAACTGAATGGACAAGGTATTCGATTCTTTCAGTTAATTTAGCAAAAAATATTTTTCCAAGTCCGTGAGCCAGAAAGAAAAACGGAACAAAATTGAAAATTTTTTTCACTCTATTTTTCAGGATTAAGCGATACACGTAGCTTTGAAAAATGTGTGATCATGAAATCACGAAACTAGAAACTTCAAGCTTCAAGTTGCTTTTTTTTAGTTCGATACGACCATTTTTTATGAAGATACAGCCATTTAAAAAACGGCTAAAATTTAGCATTGTTTTTTTGATCCCTCAATTTTTTCCTGTAGTGTATTATAAATAAACCAAGGGAATCTAAAACAAAGAATTATAAATGAAAAAAAAGCTTATTGAAACTTTTAGCACGAACGCACGTTTCACATTTTCCGTGCGAACGTTCGCAAAAAATCCGCTAGGCGGCTACGCGCGTGGCGCTTTCGCGTCGAAGAGGCGACATTCCTACAAAACATAGAGCCACGACTACGGAAGTCTCGCGCAGCGTTTACAGTAATTTTTTAAAATTCTCCAATTATGACTATAATTTTTTTTTCGTGATTCGCTGATGTCGATCGATCTGCGTGTGCAACATTTTCACATCCGGCGATCTCAATTTCAATACTCAACGTTCAAGGCTACACTTTTACTACTACACGAGTTCATAGAATTTTGAAAAAAATATACGACGTCCAAATCATCGAAGCTGATGAACCAAAAATTCCGACGGATTGTTTTTCTTTCGAGATGGAATCCTGACGAGTCCAAATTGGAAAAGCAGGTTCCTCGTAAGAACGAGAATTATAAATACCACAGCAACGACAGATCGCTGATTAATAGTCCACGCACGAGATTAATTTTTCTCATCTGGCTTTTCTGACCCGTGTCTCTATACAGTTGCGAAATTAGTTTTCCTTCTCTGGCTCATAGTTGCGACGTATATCCCACTTGGATATTTCCGAGACGGGAGGAAAACGAGTTGCCACGAGCCGTAAGAAAGTCTCAGTCACTTTGGGTCCGCTGTAACCTCAATGGTCGTTGAAAAAAAAATCCAACTTCCCACTCTGGTCAAGGTAAATGACACGAGACGGGCGGGCCGAGATGTGGCCTTAAAAAACAATTGCCACGTGCCGCACTGTAAATGGTACTGTTGGGTTCAGCGCCATCACCTTATATACGGAAACATGGAAGATTTATATTTCCATGCCCTCCGGTTCTTCGCTTCTGTTACGCGTGTCGTTCAAGCTGTTAGTCACACTGTAACCGCGACGGGTTCTCTTCCCACAATCACTCAGGCGCAGACGTCATCGTCACCAAGCGTAGCTTTGGAAGTCCAGTTCAAACTCTTCCAGCTTCAACGATCATACACGGACCAGGATAATCTCTGGTCTCAAGATTGTAAACTTTGAACTCGTACTTTTTACAAAGCGGATAATTACGTGGAAGGATATTGGAGGATGGGGTCTTCATTGCAAAGAGGCAATGAGGAATTCCCGATGAACAAGACTGTTTGGCTCATGCTTGATGAAAATCCCAATTAAAAACAGTAATTACTTGGTCCACTAAATTCCCGAATTTGGAAACCCGTGTTGCGAAACAGTCCTGCACGTGTGATTATTGTTTGGGTTTGTTTGGCTTTGTTTGGGTTTGTTTACCAAATTCTTCATTGCAAACAGGCAATGAGGAATTCCCGATGAAGAAGACTGTTTGGCTCATGTTTGATAGGAATCCCAATTAAAAACAGTAATTACTTGGACCCCTAAATTCCTGAATTCGGAAACCCGTGTTGCGAAACAGTCCTGCATGTGTGATTATTGTTTTTTCCAGCTTTGGGTCTAATAAATGCAACATTTCTAGAAAACAACCCCTCGGGTCTATGTTGCCGAAATTGTTGATGGTTTTCAGTAGCGCAGGCTTTGCGACCTTCTGTAGCTACTTCCACGTAACCTCGAGCGACAATCCAGTCTCGGCAAAAGTCGTCATGGCTAGAGACGATAAATCATCGTCGCAGAGTGGATAGACTGTTTTGATTGGACGTTTAATGCGAATAATATATTCATAAGATGACACGTGGCGATTCTCGAAAAAAAAAGTGACCTTCCCTCATCGTCTGTTACATTTCGTATGTTCTATAAAAAACGTGTTTGTTCTGATACATTTTGGAATTGATGGTTGATTTTGTGACGAATTGAATAGTGCTTGCTTGGATCTTGTTTGTTTGGGTTTGATTCTGTTTGGTTGTCTGATTCTGTTTGATTGTTTGATTCTGTTTGGTTGTTTGATTCTGTTTGGTTGTTTGATTCTGTTTGGTTGTTTGATTCTGTTTGGTTGTTTGATTCTGTTTGGTTGTTTGATTGATTCTGTTTGGTTGTTTGATTCTGTTGGGTTGTTTGATTCTGTTGGGTTGTTTGATTCCGTTTGGTCGTTGGATTCTGTTTGGTTGTTCGGGTTTGTTTGGTTGTTTGATTTTGTTTGGTTGTTTGATTCTGAACCCACTTTGGGCATTCTCCAGTCTCGAGGAAGGACAAAACATTAACATCCTTCACCGAACAACCGACGGTTGGAAACTAGAAAAAAAGGAATTCGGCTCCACGAGTCGAACGAAGTTTCGAAAGTTTCGAAAGATGGAAAGATATGATTGCAACTAAATAATGATAATGATGGTTGATACAAATACGCGACATCTTTGTATAAGACTCGTAAAAGAGTCTCGCGCTTTCAGACTAGTCCATCGAGCCAAACAATAACATCTTATCTCCCTCGTTAACAGCGGTGAAACACGAAAGTGATGACGTTCTCAAGCTATCGGACGCGATACATCATTAAATCCTCCACGTGTTCGAACGAATGCAATGACACGCTCAAGGTCGAACCGAAGCGCGTGTACGTCCAAACATCGAAACGTCGACGGCCCCGGACCGTTCACCGGCTTGGTGCAGCGGAAAAGACTCGGTTATCCTTTCTCTCTCGTTTGTTGATCCTGATCACGCGTCGCTTCCAATGTCGCGGTGCGACGTGGGTGTTCTCGCATAAAAACATGCACAAAATCAACATAAGCTCGAAAATTTGCGAAATCACTTTTTTCATCGGCAGTTACGCGTTCAATGATAAATCGTGATAAAAGTGTTTTATACTTGTGGAAACGCGGTTTTAATGTTCCGAATGTCATCAGAAGTTCCCTCATCGAAGTTAAGATCTAATTCAGCATCAAAGTGCTTTTAGGATCAGTTCGGGATCTACCGATTTTGGAATCGGTAACGATTCGCGTTTGCCGATTTTAGGGACGCAATAATGTACAATAATAATATAATAGAAATATTATATTATATGTATATCTATATATATAAAAGAAAATCGGGTTTGTGTTACAACACTTATAACTCGAGATCTGCTGAACCGATTTTCATGATTTTTGATTCGTTTGATTCGTCTCCTCCAAATAAGAAGAATACATATTAAAAACAACGATAAAAAAAAAGAAAACATAATTATGAAAGATGAATCATTTTCCGTAAACGTTCGTTTGTTTCGTACACGTCAAACATTTGCTGTCGATCCTGTCAAATACTGAACGTAAT
>JAPYZJ010000590.1:0-40203 GCA_030522765.1 Ophioninae sp. B BG-2022a
TTATATTGTAAATTAATATATGTAAAACAAAACTATCGATAACTTAAGCGCAACTAAATGACTGATAAATAAATACGAAGAGAAATTTTTTATTTACATCGGCTTTTGTTTTATGACACAAAAACAAAATGGTATTCCATATTTGGTTACTTTCCTCTACGCATCGTATTGACTAATGATTTCCAAAACCTATAAGTATGATTGATATGTTTTGACTGCTAATATAATTGTGTATATTACTAAAAAAAGAAAAACACAATTTTAAATAATATTATATAAAAGAGATTTTAATAATAATATATAAGAGAGAAAAGGGGATAAAAAGAGAGAACAATATATAAAAAAACACGGGCGTCTCTGCGACGTAGAGTAGTAATCTAGGGTTGATCCTTCATCAATGAGAAGACACCACGAGATGCTCAATGTACCCAATGGAGCCATCGATGAAGCACATTCTATTCTCATTCATACCCTCCTGGAAACTCTGCCCACCTCGTCTCTTCGTAATCGTTATAAAAAGTGATATCATCAACATCATAACATAACGAATGAAGCGAAGACGGACCTACGACTCGTTAAACGCAAAACAACCAAGAACGCAAAGAAAATATGTACGATGTGAAAAATAGCACGAATGGGATTTCATTCCGTAGGAAAAAGTGTCAGCGTAGAGATAATGCTTCGCCGCCGCATTCATCTTCGTTCATGCGAGTCACGCACAGGAATTCTCGATTTAAACACAAAAATATATACATCTATGGGTATATATATATACGTGAAACGCTCGAGCCCACCTTGGTTTTTTTTTCTCGCCAGCGCACTCTCGACTGCTGTCCAGCAGGTATACCCGTTACCTGAGAATATAACGTAGGTGGTAATCGTAAACGCTAGGACGAGCAAACCAGACAGCCTCTCTTTTTTATTTTTATTTTTTGCGTAACGAAGTATGGACTCGCAGAGAGAAAGCGCGACAGACGAGTAGACTCGTCGAACAAAAAATATAATATGGTATAATACTTTTGCGTTCGAAGCCATTTGTAAGTAGTTATGTTTGAGAATGTTACTATTTTATAGTCATCGATCGAAAAATCGTGATGAAATAAACGTATGGTTAGATTTTACACAAAGCCATCAGGACTTTTTATGGCTGATGGAACACCATAGACTACTGTGCAAACATCGAAAAACGTGTTGAGGTTGTGTTTATATGTATAGGGATTGGTAAAAGAGTACAAGAGAGATATTGGGGTGAGAATTCTGAAAGAGGGAAGAAAGGGTTTATTAAGGAATCGTCTCAGTGTGAAATTTTCAAAAAATCGTTTTTTTTTTTGCATTATTGTATAGTATACACTGTTTTAAACATTGTTTAAATTTTTTTTCGAAATTTAAATCATTACGGCTGCTACAGCGTTTCTTGTAGAAAGGGAACGGAGCGGGACATCTGCCCAGTCAATCTTTAAACGCGTTTTTCTCGAAATTGTGTTTTTCAAAAAGGTGCCAAGTCTCAAAGGAAAAGTTTTGAAGATATCTATTTCCAATTTTGAGAGAACATTTTTAGCGTCTTTCTCTATCGCGCTATAGAAGCTTTTTTTTATCTTTATATTTTTTTTACAAAAAACTGTCGTAAAACGGGCCAAATTTGATACTTTTTGTTCAAACCGCCGCCATTTTGTCAAATTTCAAAAAAAACCTCGATAGCGCGATAGAGAATGACGTTAAAAATGATTTCTCAACATTGGACATAGGTATCTTCAAAACTCTTCCTTTGAGAGTGGACACCGTTTTGAAAAACACCATTTCGAGAAAAACGCGTTTGAAAATTGACTAGGCAGATGTCCGGCTCCGTTCCCTTTCTACAAGAAACGTTGTTGCAACCATAATAATTTCAATATCGATTTTTAAAATTGAAAAATGTTTAGAACAGTGTATACTATACGATAATGAAAAAAAAAAGATTTTTTGAAAATTTTACACTGAGTCGAGCCCTTAAGGAGGTAGCTTTAGCCTGGCTCGGTCGGTATAGCTGATGGACTTAAGGAGACATCCACGGATTTCCTAAACGACGGAACTTCACCAAATTTGACTGGACAACGAGTCTCGACAGTCGAGGCTCTTCAGAGATGAGCGCCAACGTCGTCAAGCGGTAGGGGGTCGAAGCTTGCGCCGATTCTGCTATACCGACTATGGCCGGACGAGACTACCTCATAATGGGCAAGTTATTCATATTGCCTCATAATGGGCAAGTTATTCATATTACAATCTTCGACAACTAGCCGTTTCTTTTTCGAGACTGAAAATCCTGTTTTTTCCTATCGTTAAGGTAACTACATCAAATTTTTTTTTGCTTTCATTTATTTCATGGAAACGTAACTCGCTCATGCCGCTCAAGTTTTATTCGCTTTGTTTTATTTCATCCGAGAATTTCCAAGTTCTTTCATACAGTGCTAAACAAAATACTCATTGCGATTGAATAAAGAAAAAACGACCTGACTCTTGATGAGATGACCAACGAAAAGCCGGATTAACAGGTATGGAATATATGAAAACCAGAATCGCCGGTCATGTTTTTCGATATCAGTGAGACCCACTGCTACTGGCAGTCTTTATCAGGAGTCTCCTTCTTATCGTAACGATTTAACATGTATGAGATATCGCACCCATCAGAATGCAAATGTAACCCATTATTTTCTCTACAGGGATACTATGTCGTGCATAAATATTGCAGTTGATCTCTACTTGTTATTCAAATCTCTGCAACTTCGTACAATTATCGGCGGTACAGTCACTTCAATGAAGTCAAACAGAAAGATATACATTTTACAAATTAACGCAACAATAATTACTATTTGCTTTTCAATCAGTTGATAATTCGACGCAGCCTCTATTCGTGTCGTATATACGTACTAACGGAACAATTCGGAGATGACAGCCTCTCCGGAATTTCCGGGAACTACATTCCACAAATGTTAACCAAGATTTTCTCGAAATCGTAAACGATTGCCGAAATGTAAATTACCGAATTATAGATACCAACGGATTTCCTAAGATATGTGATGGAATCAAATGAGTAAGGTGGCAAAATGTGCATTTTGAATATGGCTGCGAGGCTTTTCCCCTTCTGAGTCTTGACATTAGCCAAACGTCTTTATTTTACATGATTTCCATCACGGCTTCCGTACGGTAATACGATCTACTTTTGTGTCCATTGATTCAGGAAATTTGACGAGAAGACAGCTGTTCGTCTATCAATTTGATACAGTCCGATCAAATTTGGTGAAATTCCGCCGTTTAGGAAATCCGTGGGTATCTACTGAAGGGGAATTGTGGTTATGATGGCATACTCAGGGAAAATGACACAGTGCTTATATTTGTTAAGAGGGAGCCACACCCCCTCCCCCCTCGTCCGCCGATCAGGGTGATCATTTCCGATGGATGTCCCAAACGGCTTTTCAGAATTTCATGAAAATTCACCAGACAATGTCAAATTGATAGACGAACGGCTGTCTTCACACCAAATTTATCAAATCGGAAAAAAAAATTACAGATTGTGTTACCGCGCGAGCGTCGTGGTGGAAATGCGGTAAAATAAAAAGTTTGGTTAGGATCACGACTTGGAGGGGAGAAGAGCCGCGTAGCCATATTCGAAAAGCATAGTTTAAACGAAGCCAACACTGGCTGCCAATAAATCTGGCAGCCAACGCTGGCTTGGTATTTGCCTAGTGTGAACAGTTTTTCAAGTCAAGCCAGCGCTGGCTGCCAACGCTGGCGAGAATAGAGCGCCCGCCTATTTTTCTTGCCAGTGACCTCCGCCCGCATACTCCTCGACGTCCGCGCCAGCGCTGCGGACACATGTTGACGCATCTCGCCAGTTACTGGCAAACGTCCGTACGGTGTGTGTATCTTTGTTTTTTTGTTTGGAATTTGGCGCCAGCATTACTGGCTTCGGATAAACTCTGCTTTAAGCCAACATTACTGGCTTCGTATAAACTCTGCTTTAAGCCAGCATTACTGGCTTCGTATAAACAACAGGGACCAGGCCAACGCTGGCTTGTTGCAGGACTGGCGCCAGCATTACTGGCTTCGTATAAACTCTGCTAAACACACATTTTGGGACCTCAACCATTTGATTCTGTCACATATTTTAGGTGATCCATAGGAAACCATAACTTGGGGGTATTTGTTTACGTTTTCGAGAAAATATCGTCCAACATTTGTGACATTTAGTTTCGGCGAAAGCCGGGGGCACTGCACATCTCAAAATGTCCAGTGTGTACGTATGTACGTATACATACTCATAGACGAAGCCCGTCGAGGCTTCCCGGATGCTAGCGACAATGTTGCCTCGCAGTAGATAGCAGTAGCTCTCGCAAATTTTGTTTCACCGATGCTCTTAAACTATACGTGCCACAAGTGCCTCAAAGACGTTTAAATGTCGACTCAACGATGGTGACACCACTCAAAACTTTACTGACCGCGCGCTTGCGTTGTTTGAATGTGATGTGCAATGTTTTGATTTCGTCACTAGAAAATATTTTTGTGTTAAAAGTGTTTCTACCAACGAACTTGTATCAGGTATAATTTCAGTTAAGTGATTTCGTCACTCAAAATTTTTTTGTGTTGGAAGTGTTGTGGCCGATGAATTTTTATCAGGTGCGGGTTTCAGCAAGAACGAAGGTGTTGAAACGCAAATTATGCACTGATAACTAACCTATGTCAACTTAGACTGGCTTACCCACTCCGACATGATTGGTGTTTTTGTTATTTTTTTCAGTTCTTTATGTCGTTATTTTCTTAAGCATTAAGATAATTCTGAATGCTTAGTAAATAAACGTTTCTAATGTGTACCCTTGGATTTTTTTTTATCACCTTTGAATAATCAAATATTTGCTTCCAATCAAAAAGTATGTCATCATAAGCACAGTTCCCCTACCGATCAGCCATACCGACCGAGCCGGACTAGAGCTGCTTCTTAATGTGAAATTTCATCCGTTCCTTCCTGCCTTTTCCGCGATCGTTACGTGTCTTCCGACTTATCACAATTCAAACATATTTCTCTATCCTTTTTGATCCTAACTCGTTATCTTCTCACATCCGACGAACCAGTCTTTCAACGAAACGCCTCTGGGCTTGATGATGAAAAGCTGCGACGTCGTAACGCGACGAACGTCGCGTGAAGAATGCGTCGTCTTAACGTTTCACTGATTACAACGATAGCGCACCATCGAGAGTTATTGGCAGCGGAAAAATAAATGACAAGCGTGGAAAGTTAACACATTTACGATTCGCAGTTCATACACGCGAGTAAGGACATTGGCAGGAACTGTCCAGTCGGTCTTCGAGATATAGCGAAAAAGTAAGCAAAAAAAAAATGGTGAAAAGACCTCTTCTGTACGGAGTGTGCGTCAGGTATAAAAGGCCGTTGCACTCGTAGACTCGAGAGTCAACGACGAAGACGAGTACGACTTTTTTGCTGGCCCTCACGCTCTCGCTTAGCGGTACTTTCCCTATACATATTACCTACGATCTTTCCACCTACTTTCGTACTCGTATATACGTATACGCATGCGCACAACGAAACTTTCATACACTTTATATACAAATATATAAATACACGTCTATTGTTAGTACACTCGAGCAGAATAAGTCCTCAGTCAGAAGAGCAAGAATGGAGGACTGGTTTCCTATACGTACATTCGGAATCTGTAGGAACATATACAGGGTGACTGGATATTCGATACGTTCCTTCTAAGGGGTAAAAGTAGAGCTCGTTTGCAGCAAATAAGGTCGAATAACATACTGCACAAAAACCTTTAGTTTCTAAGTAATTAAAGTATTAAGATATTACCGGATGGATCGTCGGGCAAAAAGTTAATCCAAAATAGGAGAATCTTAGACATGCGTCTCCACCATACATTTCTTACGGATACCCAATTTAATAATAAATTTACATTTGGAAACGTTGCTTTTTCACTTTCAATAATCATTTAAGGTAATTTTGAGAGTATTTACACGTACTTAACTGAGGTTTCGTCTGTGACTGTACATCTGTTCCTATTGACAAACGAAAAGATTTATCATTTGTTTCAATTCATTTGGTACGAACAGATGATTTTATTATTATTAACAATCACCTAATAAAATCGATATATATTTAATTTTCCAATTTTTCCTGATTAATTCGCTGTTAAAATGAATATTTCACTATTTTTGAAATATACTATCAAACTCGATCTATTTATTTAAATCTTTGTCTAATTAATCGCTTAATCCTAAATCTTGATAACACTATATCTTAACAACAGTAATATTATTTAGCGAAACATTCTAAAATAAATGATAACTTATTACTCTACTTCTGAAACTTTTAAGAATGTTTGCAACTGTTTAATATTTATCAAGCAATACCTTAATATTTTTTAGCATCACTGCATTTTAAATAAAACTTGTAACTCGCACACCTATATCTTTGCAAAACTAATAAGATAAGGAAGTTATTAAAATTATTTTTGCGTAACGTCCCATATTTTATTTACACAATTTATGTTTATGTATATGGTGTTTGTTTTTTTTCCACATGTCTAGTGGCTTTCCACAGATCGAATAAAAATCGTAAGTGTTGTCGATTCATTTCGTATCTGAAATAAGTTTTCGTAAATAAACTAATTTTTTTTAAAGGCGTGTTTTAATTTCGAATCCAGGGATTTTAAAATGAAAATGAAAACCTTTTTTGAAAATTTGAACCTTTATTTAAGATTGTTTTTTCAATTTTCAATTTTTTAAATATTTTGACGAGGCATTAAACTTCAATTCTAATTGCTTTTTCAATTTTTTTATTTGTTAATGAAACTTTAAACTTTCAGTTTTAGTATCTGAGTGATTAATCAAAAAATTATTTTCTCGCAGTATGTTATATGATTTATTTACCGCAAATAAGCTCAACTTTTAGCCATTAAAATATATATATACCGAATTTTCCGCCACCCTGTATATATAAATATACATTAGACATATGTTTACGAGGTGTACTTGGGATTGTAGTACTCAAGTTACCGGGTAGTTGTTCGCCGAGTCACCGCACCGAGAAATCATCAACGACAAGATCTTTTCCGGACTGCCAACATATGTGTGATCGACTTTTTTAAACCACTTAAGTATCGAGACCCACGACAACCACCTCTCAATGACATATAATGATTTGTACAGGGTGTGTCGTAAATAATGGATAATTCAGCAAATGCAGGCCCCAATCTTAATTCGGCAAAAAAATGTGATCCCTTGAGTGATCAGTGGTTCGAGGTTTGAATTTTTAAACATTAAAAAAATTCTCATTTTCGGTCCTTTTTTTGGTCACTGCATCGATGCAAAAGTTCAAATTTTCCGGCCAAATTTCTGCACAGTTTTATTGAATAATATCCCTAATCCTGTTGATCCAGAATGAAATTGTCCTTAATTTTTTATTTATTATTATTATTTCCCAAAATTATTTACAACGGATAAAGTGCATATTCAGGATAAAAGATTAAATGTAAAAGTTGGTTTTAGTGTTTTACATCTTTCGAATGATCGATTTGAAAAAAAAACGAGGCGATTTTTCGATGTTTAGAAAAAATAGTGAAATTTTTTTCTTTCCTTTTTAAATCTTTTTTTTTTATTTTAGCATCTTTAATTAATAGAATAAATATATTGAAGAATTAAATCATGAATATATTAAATATATTATAGAATTAAATTGTGAAGATATTAAATATATTCTAAAAATTATAAACATATTATAGAATATTTATAGAATTCATAGAAGAATTTGCAATTTTCGTCTTCAAGTTTGGGCACATTTAGACGTTCGACAATTTTTTATCTAGTTCACCTTAGTTGCATAGTCACGAATTATTTACGAAAAAACACCCTGTATATATCCGCACACACTAAAGTTGTCCGGGACCATCGTGAAACGGTAAATAGTGATTAAAATGTTTTTTTCTGCGTTAAACTCGTCTCGTCGCATTTCTTTCATTCGCCTATTTGTCACATTGACGATCTTGAAGATCTGCTCTCTCGGAGCATTATAAATTCGCGACTAAACGTTTTTTTGTGTTCGCTTTCGCATCGTGATGATCGCGCCGCAAATAACGGGAAAACAGGCCTTATTTCAAAAAGGTTGTAATTAAAAATACCTTTAATGCACACACGAGCAATGGGAGAATAAAAAGTGATTGGAATTGAGGGAAAAATATTTCGATGTAGTTAAGACGATTCCGTAATTCAAGAATAATCGATAAAACATTTTTTAATTAATTGAAAATAGGGAAATCCTAGATTTACTAGTCTTGAAATTTAATACTTTAATAAAAAATTAATATTTCGGAATGTTAAATTTCCATTTTCAATAACAATTCAAGTCGAATTCAACAATATATTGGTATGTGCTTAATAAGGTTTTGTCATCTGTTTCAACTGTCCATAAAAAAAGTCTCAATTTTTTAAATTAATTAATATGATCTCACTATAATTGATAAGTACCCAAACAAACTCAATATATAATGAGTTTTCTAATGATTTTTGTATTAATAGATGGTTAAAATAAATCTTCCACTATTTTATAAATCACTTGATCCTAAATCTCGACGATATAACATTTTCAGAATTTACAACGAAATTTAGTTTCATTCGTTTTGCAACTATGATATGCAAAATGATTTGACTTGATGGACTCATTTTGTAACCACTTTTGCAAAAGCATTTTTCCCAGAAATGACCGGCTTAAAGTCATATATCTATTAATACCAAATTATTAAATAAAAAATATAAAACAATTCATACATTATCATTACAAAAAAAAAATACGATTTGTCAAATTTACAAAAAATTTTGCGTTTTAAAAAATATCCATCTAAAAAAATGTTTAAAAACATAATATATAGTAGATTATGGTTCAGATGACATTTGTTGTTTACCTAATTAGTTCACTAAAATTCTAATGGTCACTTGTTGAAATCGCGATGCCTTGCACGTGAGAAATAATTTTGACTTATCAACCACTTTAACCTTATTCTTCCCATGTTCTCCCATCGTGTAACATGTATATGTATATGCATGCACATGTCCGAGTAATTCGTTCTACGAGGCCGTGATTTCGTAGCACGCATGCGAGAACACACGCAATGCGTTTGTGAGTTTCACAATGATGTAATAAATCACGTACCTATACGGACTATAATTCTCCAGATATTTTCTCGTATTTTTAAATATTATTGTCATTAAGTCGATTAGACCGTGCAACGTAATACTGTACAATATAATATTCGTGAAACTGTTCGCGACCGTTGTTCTGCAATTATATCAAACGAAAAGAAAAATATGGAAATTATTTTGGAATTTAAGCTCAGTGGAAGTTGTGCAAATTATTTCGTACAATTTTTACTATTTTTTACTATTACATTTTATTTGCTATTTACTATTTTTTAGTTTAATTATTTACTTATTTACTATTTACTACTATTTTTTATTATTACATTTTATATAATGCTAAAAAACCTTAGCTATTAACGAGAAAGAACTTATTATTTATTTCGTAAAAGTTTAACAAATGTTTTACATTTTTTATTAGTTATACTTAATAAATTATATTTTTTCTGTTGGTTATGATTGTATTATCGGATATTTATTTTTATTTGGGTATTAAAGAGTAGATTGTATAAAAATGTAGAAATATTTTTTTAATTTAATAAAAAATAATTCAACGTTTTTTAATAATAAATATACAAATATTTCAAACTTTTTTATATAAAAAAAAATTCAAATATCAAGGCAAAAAATATCACATATCAATTTATTCTTGTCCTTTCCAAATAACTTATCCCTGACTGCAAAAACTCTTATTTTTCCAATCTCAGCATCTGATTTTGCAAATCGCGAAAATCGTAAAAAAAACATCAGTTTCAAAGCATCATACCAAGTACAAAAAAAATCCCAAAAATGCAAACAAACAAAAATAAAAATGAAGCTGTCTTTGTCTCCATGAAAACCGCGTTTGGTAAATTGGTAAAAGATTTTTGTGTCACCGAGATATATACGATTTTTCATCGGGATAGAAAACTCACAGGGTGTCTAAAAATACTTTCAAGCATGACTGTATATTTTTTATAAAACGATATATCCCTCATTTGGCGTAAGTTTGAGCAACTCATCCCATTGATATTTGGAGAGGGGCGGGGGGGGCACGGTTGAGTGAAAAGTGAGAATAGTCAATAGAAACAATGCTTTCATCGTTCCGGGCTCGTTCCTCCGAAACCCCTTAATTATCTTGCCGCTCGATTGCGCGACTCTTCTCGTCTGTAAACGATCGCTTTTATTTTTTATTTTTTTTTCTCATCCACTCGCCTTCAGTCTCAGTCGTCACTTTTATACCGGGGCTCTTTCTTTGGCCATCTACCTTGGCGCAGCGAAGAAAGGGACCCGTTAACCGTGGATGCGTAACAGTATACCCAGAGCACCTGTTACATTGGTAGGGTACGCAACACACACGCACGAATATTTACGCTCTATTGGGACTACACGTTTCATATTAAACCGTGAAGCCAAAGACGACAGAAACATGTGGGAGATTCGACTAGGACGTCTGTGACCTGTTTTTAACCCGGTGTATGCTAGGGTATATCGTACCCACCGTGTTGTCGTTAAATGTTAATGATAACTCCCTGTAACTCATTTCCAGTAATGTCAAATGTAACAAAACCCAAACAAACCCAAACAAAACCCGGGAAAGTGCGAGTCGGACTCACCCACCGAGGGTTCGGAGCTAAGTAGAAAACCCGAACTTCGATTGACCAGGAAGCTCAAAATTCCCAATTTCAATAGTTCGAAATTACGAATTTCGTAAAGGTTTACAAAATTTGTGCGGGTTTGTTTGGGCTCGTTAGTATGATTTTAAACCCTTGATTTCAAACAAACACAAACAAACTCAAAAATGTACGAAATTTGTAATTTCGGTATATTCAAATTTGGAATTTTAGCCTTCTGGTCATTCGAAGTTCGGGTTTCCTACCCCACCCCGAGGCTTCCGTACAAATTTGTAAGTACATATTATAAATAGTTCAGGAATCCAGTCTCGCAGTTTTTTCCCAGTTTTCCTCGAAATTCAGTTTCCAAAACCTATAATTACTTATATGAAATTGTGGTTATACTAACAGTTCACACCTAAATTAGTTTTAAAAAATCTACAAAAAGATTTGTAGATTGATTACGTACTTTAAATAAGTACTATATTTTTTAAAGATTTAATTACAAATGTATAGTTTTCCGATTTTTTCCTATACTTGTAGTATAAGACGTTATTACTTGCCAAATTTCAGAGTTTTAGGTCAACGGAAAATACCCAATAAATTTTGATTCCCTAGAGAGTTGAAATATAGGTTTTTTTTGCGGCATAATCGGGCAGTTCTTCTTTTTACGTAAATTTAGAAGTTTGATTTTTTCAGAGCTTCAAGGGACTGTAGACCTGACTATGTGGTTTTAATTTCAACTCCATCCCTCAACGCGTTCCTGAAATAAAGGGTCTTGACAGACAGACGGACGGACGGTCAACAAAGTGATCCTTCAAGGCTTCCGTTTTTTCCTTTTGAGGTAGGGAACCCTAAAAATGTTAAAATGGGGATACCTATGTTTTATTTCTAATACCTTATATTTCTATCGTAATTAAAAATAATTTAAATAATGCTTTTTCTTAAAAATCTAGTTTTACAGCAAATTTGGTAAAAGCGTATGTCAAACCCTGCCACATATTCCTTGTTACATTTTTTTACCATACTCTCGTCGGGTTAGGGTAGTACTAGCGGATTGATTAGTCAACAGTATATCTATAATTTTTTGAATCTGAAAATTGAAAAATACAATGCATTTAAGCATAATAATATTCATCATAAGAAAATAATTATTCGAGAAGTGTTAGTAATAAACGTGTTCAATTATTATTATCAAAAATGAAGCACTAAAATAGCAATCAGCTTGACTGAATTTCCCAGCCGATTTTTGCAATTCTTTGACAAGCCCACAAAACAGCATGTGGCCTGTCATCATCATGATGCAGTATGATGTTTCAGTGTTTAATTTCTAATTTTGAATCAGCTTTTTTTAGTTAATTTGCTACGTCAGTATGTATACATTAAACGATAAAAATAGAGAGCCCAAAATGCGCGAAATAAACATGTGCATGAAATCGAAGATTTACTTTATCCCATTTATGGATAAAACTAATTCGCCATACCTGCCTAATCTCGTATCAATTAGCCAGGAACTTTCGATTTCTTCATCACTAAATAAAATAAAATCAAATCAAAATCTAAAATAAAATCATAAATTCGGTTTCTCTAGAATTTTCGACAGTGCGAGCAGACATGTTTGTCGAAAAATAGTTAATGATAATTTATGACAATTTCGTATATCGTACTGTCAGAGAGGTAACCGCAACAACGTACCCGCAAATGCACCGATACACTGTCCCAGCTGTCTGGTACACCTGCTCTCCAGTATACACGTGTGGTTAATATAATAGTATTGCTTTCAGTCACATTCACATTTACAAGCCACGTACGTCTGGAATTTACGAAAGTGCATCAAGATGCGTAAGGATCATCAAAGAGTGGAAATTCATTGTCCCTATTCCGAAATGGGGTTTATCTGTATCTCTCCATTTTAGCCAAAATTTGTGTATCTCTTCTAATTTTAATCAAAATTTTACAAAATTTTATTTCATAAATCGAAACAACAAACATTATAACTTATCGCTTATAGCTTATACAAAAGTGTCTTCTTAAGGTATAACCAATATAATTCTTGTGTATGGTAGACATCTGCAAAATTCTTGAAAATTTGATAAATGGTAGTTCTCAATGGAATAACAATACGTGAATTATTTCAGATTTGTTTGTTAATAAAGTCACTAAAAAATAAATGATAAAAAAGGGGGATTGTAAGAGGGGAAAAGGAAGGAGAGAAACAAATGTAGTGACTGTTATATATGTGTCAATAAATATTACAACTACTGCTAATATAGTATTTATAAACATATGAATTTAACACGGTCGTTTTTGATTATCCAAAGCAATTTTCCACTCAAGCACATAATTTGCTGCAATAAGCTCTCGGTCGGAGATAAAGAGGGTGCGCACACTTACCCACTGCACAAGGTTTCCCCGAATGATTCTAGGCCGTATAAAATCATACCGAAAATACATTAAGGGGTTTGATAACATTTGGCATGTTGGCATAGACGATGATAAACGTCAATGATAAACTACAATGATAGATGTCTAAAAATAAACATTATTCCTCCACAATTCTTGAAAAATATAATGCACCGTCGTTCATTGAAAACTACGAACACATTTTGTAAATTTAAACGAAAGTGGCAGATTTGCTCGTACTTTAAAACTTCCTACGTGAGTTGGCATATAAAAGAGATATGAGGGGTGAAACCCGAAAAAGGAAGAAGATTGTTCGTGAAAACGTGAAAGAATTCCGACAATACGTCTACGGAGTCTGGGGGTGAGGGTACGGTCCGGAAATATTGAGGACACTCGAGTTGACTACCTAGCCAGATTTTTCTCGACGATCTCGAGGAAAATGCTCTGGGGATTTCTCATGCGCATAGTTTACTAATATTTGAAACACGCGAGGAACACATAACGCTGCGAATCCCAACGGTTATGGATAAGGACATTTATCGGAGTTGCTTATTTCTGGACAGGGGTATTAAAAAAAGAACAGCGATAAATTGAGTTTCCTTGCTCTTGAATTATGCGAATCGAATGAAAAGTAAATTTAGGTATTTGATTTAATTGACAACATTGAGTTAATTGAAAAAAGTGAATTTAATTAAAAAATGAAATTCAATTGAAAAAATTGAATTTAATTAAAAAATGAAATTCAATTGAAAAATAAAATTTAATCGAAAAAATTTAATTTAGTTGAAAAATTGAATTTAATTAAAAAAATTGAATTTCATCGAAAATCATATATTGGAAAAACATTGTAAAGCATAACTACAATATTTCTTTGTTCAAGGCAATTAAACTACAAATGAATTTCAAGGTATTACTGGATGAATCATCGGGAAAAAAATTTTGCAAGGAAAACGGTTTTCCATGGGAAACAAAAAGCTCCTTTACATCATGTCGTGAATGTTCGAACATACAAATAGCTCATTTAATATTTAATCAACTTATAGTAATGTTAATTTTCGACTTTCGCGGTTTTGTCAATAATTGTACATCTGTTCCACGTCATCAACAAAAAACTTTCCCAACTTTAAAATTCAATGAATATGTTCAGATCGTCTTTATATTATTAATATTATAGAAAAACTTTTCGTTTAATAAAAGAGTTCTTGGATAATAACAATAAGACGATCTTAACGTATTAGTTGAATTTATAAATTAGGACATTTTTTCACTGAATATATATATTGAGTTTTCCAATGATTGCCGATTAATTTATCGGTAAAATGAATCTTAAACTATTTTATAAATTCCCTACCAAACGCAATAACGGAGGCTATTTATTCGAAACTTAGCATAATCAATCGCTTAACCCTTAATATTAATATTGAATATTTTCAGAATTTGCGACGGTGTTAAATTCATATATTTATAACTACTAAACTATTCAGTGAAAAATTGTAAAATAATTCGTGTATAATTATTCTATCAAAAGCTATCATCTCTCAAATATTCACGAATTTTTTTGACATCCATCCAATACTTTATCGACAACTAAAATAACCGATAAACGATTGAAAAATGAATGTAAAATTGTTTCGTCGAATAATCTTTAAAATTATAACTAATTATGGAATACTTAAATTATTATTTCTAATACCATTAATTCTGCCAATATTTCAAATAATATGAAATAAAAGATTTCAATAAAAAAAATACCATGTTATGATTTATTCAAACACCCTTGTCCGAACATAAAATTATTTGGAAACTTTCCCCGGAGGATCTTCCTACATTACGTAAAATGTCCCATACAATATGTGCATATATATATCGGACGTACGTGTTTTCTACATTTTTTATTCATCACGGCTGATGGTGACGCACCCTCGGTACGATGCGTGCAAAGATTGCATTATTATGCGTAACTGTCAGCTCGGTACCGCGAACAGCGGTGCGAAGAGACAAAAAAACACTTGGTTAAAATCGCACACGAGAATTTGGTCGAGGCGGTACCGGTAAAAAAGAAAAACTTGAAAGACACTGACAAAGGCTGTATTTAACTTTGGCTCGAGTCTTCAGGATTGAAATGCAATACGCGAAGAATGAAAATTGGTTTGAAGTTCCCAGCATGGAAATAGGATAAAAATTATTTATGGAAAATTCTCGAACTTTTTTTAGTCAAATATCGTCAAAGTGAAAAACACTTGCTTCTTGTCCAATTTCAACACCTTAAATTTGCAGCTTCAAAAGTAAATGTAGAGTAGAGTCCTTATCACTATTGTTTTATCTGCATTAAAGGTACCTCGATTATCTAACCTTTGATTCCTTACTCAAACGTAATTATGGTATTTTTTAAAAATTAAATAGGATCGGTAACGCAGGTTCGATTGGAGTCGGTAGGGCAGAATAGACGCGAGTTGCTGCTATCTACCGCTCCACAACATTGGCGCTCATCTCCGAAAGCCTCCGAAAGCCGAAATTTTCTAGAAATCGTAAACAATTACCGACTAATTGTAGATACCCACAGATTTCCTGAGATATGTGATGGAATCAAATTATTAAGGATGTTTTTGCGTTATACGAATTTAAAGATTAATTATTTAAAATTTGTATGAACCTTTTTAACAATCATACTCAACTGTGGGTAAAATTTGAGAAAGTTCGACCGTCTAGAAATCGTGATATTTGTTGTAAAAAAATCGTCTTTTTTTATAACATTCTATAAGACCTTCTGTTAAGGTTGCGATTTTTACCTCTGAATATCTCGATTACCAAACGGTGAAAGCTTTTCAAATTTTTTATACTTTATAATATGATGCTCGAGAAGATTCACGTAATTTTTCAAACAATTATCCCTTCGAGTCGTGACATTATCCAGGCGTTTTTATTTTACATCATTCCCATCACGACTTCCGCATGGTATACGATCTACTTTTTTTCATTGATTCTAGAAACTTGATGAGGAAACAGCCGGTCGTCTGTCAATTTGGCTGCCTCTTAAGCGCAACTTTCCTATATTTTACCATTATTTTGGGTTATGTCTATTTTTTGTGAATTGTTTTCAATCGTATTGCAATTTTCAGCTATCTCGATGTTCTTAACAATCTAATTTATGGTAAAGGGAATTTTTTCACGGAGTGGGTCATCAGGAAAAAAAAATTCTATCTTCGTATTTCAAATAACGCCGCAATCATCTAGATACCACGATTTACGGATTCTGAAGAAACGCCTACAGTGGCCCAACCTATTTTTCACTGTGCTTTCCACGCACACACCATGAGTTTACTTTTTCGATTATCAGGTTTTGTTCCCACATGGGAAAAGTAGCACACGCGTATAAATGATTCGGAATATTGACAAATTATGTGAAGCTAGTAGATAAAAAAGGAAAGAGGAGCCAATGGCCCAAGAGTGGTCTGAGGGCTGGCCCCGTATAATATCGTTTGTATATCACCGACTTATTAGCGGCTACTGGCGGCGTTGGTCAAAAGTAGGTCAAACCGCGTGCACGACCCGCACTTCCTGTAAAAGTGCGCTACACCTCACCCACTAATCGTTTTTTTTTCTTTTTCTCTTCGCTTCTCTCCTTCCCTCCGACTACCTCGGTCTGGCACTCGGGTGCCTTACAGCGTTATGTGAAAAAAAAGGAGAGAGATTATCGCACACGAAGATACGAAGCTCTGAGTGTTCCGTCATACTATCGTCAGTTTGGTTCCTTATATATATAGAGCAAGTCCGGGAGCGATGGCCCTGCTAACTTTGAGGACGTATTGTCGAAAAACCATGATGAATTAAACAACAATTTTAACCCTCCGTGGCTACACTATCTAAAAAAAAACGCTGGAACTAAAAAAATCTAAATCTAAAAAAAGTTCGAATATTTCCGAATAAGAATATCATGTAAACATAACTTATATTAATTCTACATTAAAGTTGCGCATGGAGTAATTTGGACCTCAGGAACCACGTAGGGTTAATTGCGATTGAATTTTTAATTATATTCATTGTCGTAAAAAAATATCCATGGTTTTTTTCAATAGATGGCTTTGGTTATCTGTATCTCGCGTTGTATAAGTCCAACCGGATTATACTAGATGGCGTTAGAAATATGAGATTTCGTACTAAACAAACTTTTGCGACAGTTTTGTGATTGGTTGACTCCAGAAAATAATGGATTTCTTTTTACTACACCTAATATAGTATATTATCAAACCTCAATAAAAAACACTGTGGACGATCAAGAAATGCAGTCATGTCAATAGACAGGGTCCGTGGGGTAAAAAAGTACTCTTTTGTTTGTTCGTCTTTTTTTTCGTTTCATCATCTTTCGTCTCTTAGAATTATCTTCTTCTTCTGCTTTTTGTTCTTTTATACTTAAGCTCGTGTTTTTAGTTTTTCAATAGCTCTTCAGGCGTCAAAAGAATGTTTACCTGCTTGAGGCGGGCTTCGTTTTATTTACTCTTACGTCAACAGACGTTCCATTTGCTTTTAACACTGTTTCGCGGGAAGATTTCGCTAACATTTTCGGTCATGAAACGAAGTGGACTAGATTGTTAATAATTCCATCCGTCTACGATGAAATGACATTTTTCCACTAGCCATATCTCTCGTAAGGCCATATCCCTTGGATTTATCTTATCGGTGAAATTCTCGACTTCGTGAAAACAGAAGAGTAATTAATGATAATAGGTATAGACGATACTAAAATTGGGCTTTCCTAACGTTCTAGTTCTTAACCGGTGGAATTTATGTCGTCACTCGGGAGAAAACCTTAGATTGCCATGTAGACCGGTTGTGTCGACACCTGTTTTCCATAGCTTCTTCAAGTACTCGTTTGCGTATCGCATGCGCAATGCGCTCCAGTTTAACATTTTTTATCGCATTACCGGATATTTTTATGATATGTTTATCCATTTGCTACTAGCGAGTCATCAAAATGGTTTTTTCGATCCAAAACTGAATTTCTTATTGGACAGCCGGATGCTTTCATATTTTTTTCAGCGTTGACAGAAGTATTCGTCTGTAAGGTTTATTAACCCGGGATGGTCACCCGGGGCCCGATGTACCCCAGGCAAATTTTGTAGGGATGTATCATTAAGAATGGAACTTATGTTGTCACGTGTTGTTGTCTGAACCTACTCCAACACAATTTAATCGGTGACAATGGTCAAAATGGCGTCAGTTGTCTTGCAGCGAATAGTGGTGTTCAGGAAAATTATATTTTTTCTTTAAAGTATACTATTTCAAGAATAACAAACCGTAGGTTTTTTTGCCATATCGTAAAAATCAAAATGTATATGAATTTTTCAATGAAAATTGGGGTTTTTTGTTCTTTTCTTTCGGATTGTTTTTTCGCCATATTGAAATTTTAAGACGAAAGAAAAAACGATTGTCTTACTTGAAAAACATATGAAATAAAATACTCGTGTAAGATTTGCGTCAATAAATCAAGCAGAATGCAAATAGCAACAAGTTTTCGGCGTGGGGTACCCACTATACCCCATGTGACCATTACGTGGAGTATAGAAGGTGAGACCAGAACGGGTTAATGTACGAAAAGTACATATTTTGATTTGTAATTTTCGATCACCCTGGGCGTTCGATTTACCTACGCCGATTGACCATAGGCGACACATTATTTTAATCCGAACTAGCCTTTACCCGCTGCTTCGCTCGCGTAGCAATTCTTTTAAATTTTTTACCTTTTATTACAAATCTTTGAAATTCTCAGCTTTCCTCTACTATAATATGTGCGCATGTGTCATACATATAAAACTTCCTGATGAATCACTTTGTCTATTGGTGAAAACCGCATTAGAATACGTTGCGTAGTTTGAGAGATCTAAGCGTACAGACGGTGGGAAGCGACTTTGTTTTATACTATGTTTTATAGTACAATAAAATAATAAAGAATAGATAAAGATAACTTGAATGTTCATCGATAACACAGGACCACAAACCCCACCAACCAGTTTAGTCAAAAAATTGATTTTTTTAGCTTCTCATAGCTAAATAAAATTAGCGCCCTCAAAAAACATTCCAAGAACCAAGTTTTTCACTCACAAGCCGTAAACGTATAATTTGTCGTTATGGCATCGGCTTCGATTCGGTCAATGACGGTTTCCAGGTCTGTGTGGAAATAAACGTTTTTATTAATGTACGTTTATTAATCAGTGTTTTAAAACTTATAGAGTCAATAACATTTCTGAAGAGGATCCAAACCGAAGATCGAAACGTACATAAAAAAGAACTTTTATTTTCACCGAGACCTGGAAACCTTCATTGGCCGAATCGAAGCCGATTCCATAGCAACAACGTTTCATCAACGCAGCCGCACACATATTGACAGAATTGGTAAACGTATAAATTTCAAACCTACGAATCACAAAACCAAAACCCCCTAACCCACCCAACCGGAAACCACCCAATCTAACCACAAGCAGGCTACATTTTGCAAAGGCGGTAGAATCCTGACGTGCTAGATCAAAATATTCAACGGATTTGAATTGAGCATCCCAAAAAACATATAAGAGACGTGAGGTTGTGTGCCGCAAGGGGTTGCTGGGGTTTGTGGTCCTGTGTAATTAAAGATAAACTGAAAGTTACATGAACATATCTTGAACTGGCCCCAAAAAATATCATTGAGTGAATTAAAACGAATTCATGACAAAAAACTCTTTTTTTTTACCCACACAGTGTTTGGGATTAGATTTGTTTAGGTTTGGATTTGTTCGGGTTTGCGTTGGTTTGGGTTTGGATTTGTTCGGGTTTGGATTTGTTCGGGTTTAGATTTCTTTGGATTTGGATTTGTTTGGGTTTAGATTTGTCACACAGGGGTCACAGTAGGGTCCCCAATTGGCTCGGTTTTTCGTCATTACTGACTGGTGATACAGATAGACGAGATAAAAGACACTGACCATCGGGATTCCTGAAGTACCCCCAAGCAGGTGTTGCCGTAGCCGCTGATTGAAGAACAACGGCGAGAACACCGAGCGCGAGAGCCGCCGTGGCTGCTCGCGCTGCTAGCGCTCGTTTCTCGCCCCTTTGCGGATCTCTTGCGATACCCGCAACACCCCGAACACCTTGGCGGTTGTTCGTATCGGCCATACTTCATAACGTTTCACGCGATTGTTATACCGGCGGTGGTGCACCAAGCCCTTGTTATCATCGATTGTCCATTTGTCTACACAACAACAAATATTAAAAAAAAAAAGAGAAAACGTTCGCGAGGGCCCGTCGCTGATGGTGGTTCGTTGCGTTGAACAAAAAAAAAACGAAGAAAATAAAGGTCAACGAGGCGCGAGCACTTGGCAGATCTCGTTCGAGATGGGAAAACTTTCTCTCTTCCTTGTTACCGCTTGTTCCCTTATTTAGGGACCCCGGAGGCTCTCACGCGAGAAAAAGAGACCCATCTAACGGCACTAGACACGAACCACACCGGCGATAACACGTTTCACCTTGATCACTAGGAACTCGGCCTCGGGGTATCCGAAGAATTTCTTTAAATCCCGCGATGCGTTTCGGTATATTTGTGTTTTTTTGTTCTTCTCTTCTTCTCATATCAATCTGTTTTGTTCGTTTCCACGGTTCAATTCCATTTATACATATTTCGTATCGAATACTATCACTTTTATTTTCAATAAGCTTATTCTTAAACCCCTTTTGCTCTCACGCATCTACTGTGAACACGGACAGGTAGATAACCTTATTTTCACGAGGCATTCGACCTCGGATCCTCGATATTCGAAAAATATCTTTGTAAGCTGATACAACCCAGTTTCCTTTTTTCTCCGTCTTTTTATTCTCTATAATGCTGCGAGAGAGGGCATAATACGACGAGAGAACTCGCGCATTCCAGACCTATTTGTATCTGTGTACGATCGTGAGCGCGTAGTCAGCTGCGTTGTCGAGTCGTTAACGATCTTGGAGCCGGAGGTACACAAGTTTGAGGACAACTCTAGGCTCTTGCTCGTAGTCCGATGAGTATAAAAAAGTATCCATAGAAAAAAGAATGTCGGTTGGTCTTGAAGCAGCATCAGTATTACAGGCTTGGTTCTATCGATTACGGTAATAACGTTCGATTTTCATTTGAAAAATAAAAACCTAACAATTCTAATTGCGAATTCGCTTCTTTCGCTCTTTGATCCTCGTAGACTCGGGTTCTTGTATAACCTACAAATCGTTTATCGAAATTAGTCGTTAACTCTCGTGGATCATGGTCTTGGTTTAGATCAGCTCTTCGTCAACTTTCCTAGACGTTAATATTTCTTGGTAAAAATAGATCTGTAATGTCGCAATATTTTTAGGCTTTCATTCCAATGCTCGGTTTATGGTCCCTGTTGCACTCCCGTCAAATGATCTCCCAGATTTCAAGGATTACGAGATCCCCTGTCCATCGCTCTATCTCTTTTTGCTTCCCGATTTTCTTCCTCGATATCCTCAAGTCCCCGAGCCCTTTTTGGCCAATGTGTCTTTTTCGTCCGATGTTTGGCGAAATTCTCGAATGGTTCTCCCGGCCAGGACACTCTCTTATGCTTCGTTGCTGCGGCGACTCCAGGGAGAACCGGTTTTCGCGCGACTCCGCGCCACGAGTGAGAGAGAGGAGCAACCGCTAAAAATACGGCCCAAGTGGAAGTCTCCGCACCGCAATCTCGAGGAGGCCCCTTCTATGTATTCGTTCCTCCTTCGCAATAAAGGATAATGTAACCTTTTCGCCGGTCTCACTCCTTAGCCCTGCACGAACTCTCGCGTGTTGTGTACGAGAGATCGCGAATCTCTGCTCGTGCCCTGAACTATATATGTTCTTTGCTATACATGTATATATATATATATATATATATATTTAAATAAAAAAAATTTTGAACACGTCGTGTATAGGCGATGCACGGGCTATCCTGATCTTCGAACCGAGTCAAAGAACGTGACTGGCGGGATTAACGACCGAGGAGGATAAAAAGCCCCGATTTTCAGCATCCTCGAGCCTTCTCGTCGTAACTTGGCTGATTTGTCCCTTCGCGTAGCAATCCTTCAGGAGGCTTGTAAAATATGACAATAGAGCTGATGAAGCAATTTTTAGATTTCTTCTTCAGTTTGCATGATCATCGGACAATCGAACCCAGCAGTGTGTAGAATCGATAGGCGTGTTTCGTCAGTTCGTTTCTTTGTTATTGTTTGCACTTTCTTCCTACTTCTTTCGAAGTCGAAAATTCTGGTTGGAAGTTCTGGCCTCTTTTGCAACGAGCTTAGGAGTTGTTTATTGTTATTATTGTTGGCTGTTGTTATTCAATGCTGTGTAGGTCACGATCGTTTCTGCTGACACTCACAATCCTCTCTGCTTATCCATAAATTCCCAAGTATTGCTGTCAGGTGTATTTATATATGTATACGTGTGTGTGAGTGGATACATGTATCGATGTATTTTTTATGCCGAGTGTGGAGGTGAATTGTCGAGTAGCACACGCAAGCAAGCAGGTTTACGTTCGTATACTCCTCAGTCTCTATCGCTTTCTCTCTTCCCCTCTCACCGTCATTCGTTCAAAAGACTCGGCTGTGTTCTTATCGATCAGCACCTTTTCAGCCATTCTACCGTGTTCCTCGCTCGGTTTATTCCCTCGTATATTACGTTTTGTACGTTCACCGTTGAGCTCGAATCTCCTCGTTGGCGATTAATCGACAGCGTTCGCTTTCATATCTCGTCTTGTTCTCACGAGCGTTCCTTTTTTTTTTTCAATATTCTCTTCGCCTCTTCAAAAAGGATCGTTCAACGTTTATAACCCGTGACATCTTTCCTGGTTATTTCATCGTTGGGAGATGCATTCCAGTTGATGAAGGTGAAGAAGATGATTCCGCTTGATTCACGTTACTTCTTTTTCCGTGTCACACGACATTGTTCGCTGTTGGTGTCGTCGGTTCGATTGCTCGTGAAGGCGGCTACGATCGATCGACGCAACGGTACACATGTGTGTCAAGAGTACACACACACACACACGAGCGTTGGTATATTGTGTAACGCGTCGTGCGCGCGTATACCAAGGATAATATTCGAATGGCCTCACCGAGGATTCAAAAGGCACCCACGCATCGTACCTCGCGCCTCTCTCCCCACCAATTCTACCCCACTTTACCGCAAAGCCCTTATCAACTGTCATCCATCGCGCCCAACGTGGAAGCGTTCGCAGAAGTGCCCGAACTACGAACCGCGCCTTCCGGTCTCGCTTCACTGCGATTTCTTCGAAACTCTCACCAAACACCCAACACCGAAATAAACTTTCGTCGAAATGAAATTCTTCTTTTTTTTTCTTTTACGTTCTTCTTTTTTCGTAGAATATTTCTAACGGTTATACAAACTTGAAAAAAAAAAGGAGAGAAACTCGGGAACCGAATAATCGACGCATGAGCCCCCCAGAGTTTTGGACGAATCCTCGTGACCCGCGATACTTCGGACTCGCTCTCTCGCGCTGTTTGTACCTGCGCGAACGAGTACGTGCGCACGGGAGAATGCGCCGCGCAGGGAGGGGAGGAATATACGAACGGTGTGGGAGCACACACGAAACGCGTGTTCACGGGCCTGCGCGGTAGGCCACACTGAACGAACCACGCCGCGACGACCGCGAGAGACACGATCCAGGCTGGGACGACGTGGCGAGCGGAACAGCGGGGCGATACTACACGAGGAGAGGAAACGAACACTGTAACGCGGCTTTAGGTGCAAAGTTAAACACGGGTACTTCTGTGTCAAGTCAATCTTTGGATCCTCGATTCCTTAACGTTCTTCGTGCTTGATCGTATCTTTATTTATTTTTCGTATTATGGATCGCGGATTCACTTGTTCGGCATACAATTTTATTAAGGGCATGACGAACATCGACATAACCTCACAAATTTTCAAAATCCGTTTTCTCGGCGTCGAGCAAGTTTACGGCGAAAAATCGAGCGTCAGTCTTTGTATAATTCGCAGAGACAGAGATAGATGCTTGAATTTTACGATAAAAATGTTTCGTGCTTGAGAAATTGCTATTTACAAATGTCGACTATCTCTCTCGCACTCGTGTGTCACGTGGTACATCTTCAACATGTCCTTAATGTTAGAAAATGATGTGCTAAATATTCATATTTAATTTTTTCGTCGTGAATTTTTATTAACTTTGGAAAATGCAACGAGGCATAAAATACGGAATATACTTAATCGTTCTAATATTGTTCAGAAAGCTATTTATTGTAGTAACGTATTGTAGGCATTCATTTCCGGTACTTGTGGTATTTAAGTTAATAAGTTTGTTGTATTTTAGTTATTTTTAAGATTTAGTTTATTTTTAGGCTAAAAGAGAGACCTCAGTGAGACAGTCAGAAAAATAAGATATTTTCATGAATTTTTCAAATTAATTCAATAGTTTTCTTTTTACTTAATTGATGATGTTTTAATTCACTGCATTAAAGTAAATTGAAGTAAATTTGTATCGAAAAAAACTAGTCGAAATACAATAAAAGGCACAGTCGATGGCTTGTAGAAATTTCCCTTTTCCTGGTGGGATTGCAATTCCTAGTTTAAAGATACGTTATGATTTTTAAAAGTGACAAAAAATGACAAAACGGACGATGATTCGAACATTTTTTGTTAAATTACCATTTTTTAACGTATATTCAATGAAAATATTTCAGATCAAAATTAGCCATAAATTAGAGAGGTAATTTAGACAAAAATACTTTGTATGTCTAAATTCGGTCATGTTTCGAAAAATGAACAAAATCAATAACAGCTACGCTTAACAATATCGAAATTAATACAAATTAGGAGCTGATTATTTTTTTTTATTTCAGACGAATCAAATAAAAAATTTGATTCATCCAATCAGAAAATTCCAATAATAATCGTTCACTCTGTCATTGATCGTACTTCAACTGTTGTTTTTTAAAATAAAAATTTGCTCGAATCTACTTCAATATATGTTGAATAATATATGTTTGATTAAGCCGAAAAAAAGAAAATGGAACGAATATAAAAAATACAAAAAAATAAATATATATAAATTCAAAAACAAATACAAATAAAATACAAAAAAAGAAAAAATACATGAAAAAATCTTATTTTTCTGATCGTCCCCCTTAACCGAAACTGGAGTATTGTTACTATAGTATTGCGCGGAGGGAGCCTTTTTACGGTTCTAGAGTTTCCTGAACTTTCCATTCCTGTCATATCGGATCAATGAACTATCTGGCGTTTATATCTGTATACATAAATAATTATATATTCGTACACACGAACATTACTTATTTTTATACCGGAAAGTTGCATAATTACGTAGCATACGACGAGATGGATTCAATTACGAACAAGCATTACGTTACACATACACGCACATATTTCCGTAGCATTTACGTACATACACTGATTTTCCATAATTCGAAACGAACGTTTATAGGGCTTGCGTACGTAATTTCGGTGAAACGCAATGTCACAGAAAACTGAGTCAACTTGTGAATTTTCGATGGAATTCTCGCCGGGCCACCTCATATTAAATTCCCAAATTTTCAAGGTCATCGGGAAACCAGTTTGATAAAACGATCGTCCTCGAGATTCTCGATGCTGAAATCGCGAAACTATCATGATTGGTCTGCCTACGTATACGTACATGTATATGTTTAACTCTTTCTTCGTTGCGTCGACAAAAAAAGTTTCGCAAAATTTCACAAATGTAACAAAATTTTACAATTTTTACAAATTTAACAAAATTTCACAATGTTTACAAATTTAACGAATTTAACAATTTTCACAAATTTTACACATTTCACAAATTGCTTAACTTTTTGTCGCAGCGTTAAAAAATTTTCATTTAAACCTTCAAAATAGCAATTTTCATTTCATACTTGTATAACCTAGAATTTAACTTCAATCTGCAATAAAGGTTTTTGTAAATTGATGTGAAACTTTTATTGTTAGGTAATGATCGGCAGGCAGTAAAAAAACTTTGATATTCGGCAAAAAACTTGATTTCTTCTCATGGAATGAATAAACAATTGCATTGTAGCGGAAATTTCTATACCAAATTTCCCCACATAAGTACCCTTAACCTCGGATCCTTAAACGTCGCGATAATTTTCCCCTTTTATTTTTCCCTTGCGGGATGGGCGCCAGGCGGGTAACACGCCAGAGAAAATTCGACAAGGTTGATTAGCTGATGGCTAGCTGAAACTTTCCAAAACCGGAGAAGGGCTGGGTCGAATCAACGTCAGTATTTAGAAACCAAACGGAAAGTAAATTTTACAAAACAATATATCCGGGAACCAAAGAATCTATTTTTATGTTAATAATAATGATATTTTAAGAGAGGGAAAACCGAAGCGCTCGCAGGGAACCTCTCGTCCCAGAATGCAATGAATTTTAACATAAATCAGTTCCGACAAATTTAATATAATTGGGATTTCACACACCCACACATCGACGCGTCACGGGAATGCTTACGATCGCGAACTTTAATAAGAACCAATCCCGAGGAAAGAAAATCATTCCAAAAACTCAAGTATCAAAATCCAATGCGACTTTTTCCCTGGCGATATCGCAATCGCCCTCACGTAAACATATCCCGCGTACGATGGCAACGAACGGCGCCTTCCAGTGGGCTTTAGTCCCAAGGCGTATTCTCGACTCTAATATCTAATTTATTAATTTTGAAAAGATTGTCACGGCTACCGATTTACTAACGGGCAAGGGAATGGCGTGCACGTTTCGCGGCTTTTACACAATCCAATTCCTAAATTCACCGACCTCAAAGAAACGGTCGCGACTCCGCGAGGAACCGCCGAAACCGGGGCAGGCGCCAACACGATTTTATTCCCGCGTCAGAAATGCGGACGCGGCGAATAATTATTTAATACATCAAAATTCACAAGAAACAAAAATACGCGAACTACTCGAATTAGTCCCTCGGACGAAAGAGCTCACCGATGGTTCGGAATCTTCCCTTCTGATGAGTCGGGTGTTCGGCTCGAAATTTTCTCTGCGCGGTATCCGGCATATCGATCCACGATCCAGCTCGCTCCAAAACTCAACGGAATGTGCCTCGAGCAAGGTGTATCTCCTGCTCTCGTTAGCGACGACCCTACCCCTACCTAATCGCGATGTTTTTCCAAAATTCGCGAACGTTCGGCCCTTTACGGCATTTGAGGGTTTCCAGACCGATCACTCGCAACGCGGTAGCGCTACGGGACTTGTGATCATGGAAGAACGATCTCTTCGCGGTACTCAATCCCCGCTTAGAAAACCTTCGATGATAATGTGTTGTCCCGCCGTTTAAATCAATTCTTCAGCTGCATCGTGAGGCAGCGACTCTGGCATAACGATGTTCTTTTTCCTCTTTGGATGGGCTGGATCATCATGCACTAACGACACGTGTTAGAATAGGGGAGGGCTCGTCGAAGACAGTTTTGAGTCATGCGTGAAAATATCTGCCGATTCCTCCGTTATCTCGATGCGATATTCGTCGGCGAAACGGTAGTTCCCCCGCTGTCCAACGATGGTTACTTTAGCTCTCCCGCCCAAGGCGCGGTACATAAAATAATTTTGTACAAAAATATAAATAATTAATAAAGACGCAATTTTCTATTTTGGCCCTGAGGAATCGCCTTGTGAAAATTGGAACGAGCCGAATGTAACGAGCTTGAATTTTGCCTCGTTACAGCATATTACTTGACAGTTTGATATTTCAGACATGTACAACTGCAAGTACAAACTGCAGAAAGTACATCACTAACGGAGAAACCGTTTCCGACGTCCCCCTCCGTCCTTTTGTTCATTTCCCAATACGTTTTTCATAAAAACCTAAGGGACACATCTTTTTTTTTTATCGACAGAAAAAAAGTTTTAGGTGTCAAACTTAGCCTTGAAGTTTTCGAGTTATACAAATTTGTTGACTTTCATCAACCCTGATATTTTTGGCCCTAACCAATCGCCAGGAACTGGAAATCGCACATGTTTAATTGTTCGCTATAAGCATTGCTCTCGAATTGGTTTCATTCCATCGTCTCGAACTAAGCAAAAGTACAAAAGGCACTCGGAAGGTGCCAAACTTCAAGGATGAGTTTGACCCCTTAAAATAGTTTTTTCGCCGATAAAAAGAAACACTTGTCCTTTGGATTTCGATGTAGAATAACATATCCAAAAATAAATGAAATCGGAGGTGACACCGGAAGCGGTTTCCTTGTTCTTCAGTTGACACTATAAGGTACTTGACCCATGTAAGACCCAGTGCCTAATAAAGCCGACGTTTAAAATATCCAAAACCACAAAGTGAAACGGATTGAGCTCTCATCGTCGAGAGTCTAATTTTGAATGACCACTGTTGCCATAGCAACCGCCGCGCTGTGGCGAACCCAAACAAATTTACAGTCGAATAAGGCAGCGCGTGCGATCCCACGAAGTTCAATTTTGACGTACTTAAGTCTTTTCAATATTACTTAGTGAATCTTTATTCCAATTATAGTTAGTGGTTTATCAACACTATACATGTTGTTATCAAAATTTAAGTTTCAAATTGAAGATGATATATTTTTAGTTTTTTTTTGTTGGAAGTTACAACGGGTATAGCCTTATTAAAAAACACTAGTCTGAATAAGGCCCAGAAGTCACTTTTTTTAAAAAAAGGCTTATAGTTAATAGTGAACATTGTTTTCTGAACCAAAATTATTATTAATACGTTAATTATTCAATGAATGATTAAATAAACATTTTTGTTTTATTTCAACCTTCATAGTTTTATTTGTACTAAAAAATAAATAAGGTGGGCCTTACATGGGTCAGGTACCTTACTTAGTGAATCTTTATTCTCATTATATGTAGTGGATTATCAGTACTATACATGTTGTTATCAAAGTTTAAGTTTCAAATTGAAGATTATATATTTTTTATTTTTTTTTTTGTACCAATTGGTTGTAACTTAAGTTACAACGGGTATGGCCTTTTTAATAAACACTGGTCTGAATAATTCCCAGAAGACGCTTTTTTAAAAAAAAGCTTATAGTTAATAGTGAACATTGTTTTCTGAACCAAAATTATTATTAATACGTTGATTATTGAATAAATAATTGAATAAACATTTTTGTTTTATTTCAACATTCATAGTTTTTTTGTTGTACTTAAAAACAAATAAGGTGAGTCTTGCATGGGTCGGGTACCTTATACAAGTACGTAGTCCCCAAATCGTCAAATTTTACATCTGCCTAAAGTAGGTATACATTAAACGCACGTACAGGGAGTGCCTTTATGTACAGTGAGTACGGAGATGCGAAGAAGACGAAAGATCGGCGGAGGGTTTGATCCGCGAGTTCTCAAGGTTACTAGCGGCACTCCTCCTACTTCGCAAAGTCTTCCTCCTCCAGTCTGCTCGCGTCTACCTTGACGTAACCTCTTACGCAACGCATACCTCAGAGGCTGCTGAGCAGGCACGAACGCCCGAGGAGGGAACACACTTTGCTCGCGATTCCAACGAAGACGCCATAAACTCTACGAATTCTATGCGCATGCGCACTGTATTTTGCCAAATTTTTGTACCCTTCACGCTTTGCCAGATTTTGGGATCAAGATTATTTGTTTTTCTTCGTAACAAGAAAAAAGAAAAAACTGTTGCGAAGTTGCAGCTTAATCCTAGGGTCCTGCGCATAGGTACTTCACATTCTTATATGAGAAATGCTAATATCGGTTTTCTTGCTTTGTCGAACATAGGTTTTCATGGCGTACGAGTCGTAATAGACTTTGATTACGTATCCAATTCCAGTCTTCTAGTCCAGTCGAGACAGACATTGAAATAGAACAAATTCCGGACAGCAATTTTTTTTTAACGTCGGGTTGGGTGTTTGGGAGTCCACATTTCGATTTTCGGGACAATCCTGACTGTGCGATCGCCGCCGTCTTGATTTGAAGTTCAGTTTTTCGTTTTTTTCTGAAATAACTCGTTAGTTTTCAATTTTAGAGCAAAAATGATGGTATACAAAGTTGTTGGAAATTCAATTTCCCACAAGTTAGGTCCTTATCATTTTTACAGGGAATCAATAGTTGCAGAGTTACTCTTACTACCCTTAAAACTAAACTATGAAACTGCACAATGTAAAATTGTATTATAGTTATCTTCGAGATCCAAAAGTTGTCAATTGATGGCTTGTGATCTATAAACGTACCTAACTGTAAATTTTCACATATACATTTTTACACATTTATCGTGTCTGGACATTCAAAGCATGCAGATTTATCCCCTGTACTGGATTTCCGAAAATCTCTATCAGCTCACTCGCTATACTGATTAATTTTGCGGTTTACATTTAGGTATGGAATTACAAGTGATGCACCGTGACTCACAATTTTGACTCATCCCAGTCGAGGGACTGAACAACCGAGAGCAAATTGCCTCCATGGCACGTGCTCAGCTTGTATATACAGGGTACCCCGAGAAGTGACGTCCAAAGGTGGTAAGATTCCTACCATACAGACACATCCAAATTACCCCTTTGTATCATCAGCCAATTTCAGTAATTTTATATTTCAAATTGTTTTTGTCATATTTTTTCGGAAATTTTCACTGATACCGGTTTTGATTTTTTTTCCTCTTCCTCAAAATGTTATTAGATATCCTTTTTTGGTGATAGGTAATTGTCATAATGTCAAATGTCACCTTGAAAAAATTATGCCTTACCAAAGCTTTGTGGAATATGACTAGAATTTACCTGGAAGTTTAAGGTATTCAAGAGCTAAAAACTTGAAGTTAAACAGTACCAAAAAAGTGCAAATTGTAAAAAAATATAAAAAATGGCGATTTACATGCCCCTCGATAGAAAGCATTTAATTTTCCCTTCGGACGTTACTTCTTTGACCACACTGTATACAAACAAATCCTATTTTATAACCTTTATTTTCGCAACAAATTTTATTTTTTCATAATCTTGAAGTTTCCATCGTTGATTGCAACTTTAATGAGCTTCACTCGATTTTTTGCTCAGACGAAACGAAATATACGAATTTGTATTTTGAAACGTTTATTTCAATCATGTGACTTTGAGGATTTTTCGTACTCGTTACATCCAAACCCGGTGTCTTCAAAATGACTTTCGGACAAAATTTATCATAATTACTGGAAGTCCAATCCAGATACTCCGAAATCAAGTATCAATTCGAAAAATATAGAAAATTATTGATAGAAAACGTGACGTTTTGGTGTAAAAATATAAATAAACAAATACCATCCCCAACATAGCCAAACGTACTCAAAATTAATATTTGTTTTGACATAGTGTTTAAACAATCTCCGAATACATGCACGTGATTGTATATGCTAGAATACACACCCACGTTCCTTCACGAGATCTCTTGATATTCCCTCAGGGATAACCTTGATGAGGACTCTTTCTTGGGTATGCATAATCGCGAGACATCGTGTATAGAATGCGAGACTCCAATTAACGAGTCCGACCAGTGTAATTTTCGTCATCATAATAATCGTAAACACGCGTACCCGTACATACAGAGTGACACAAAAAGCGACATTTAAATAGGTTATCCACAAAAATATTTCGATACATTGCCGAATTGAGACGACAAAATTTCTGCAACATTTCTATTTTTACTTTTCAAAAGAAAGTATTCCTTCATCCAAAAAAATTGTAAAACAACAAAAAAATGCTATGAGAAATACGACATAAAAAATTGAGAACCTTAAACTCGACTAACTTCAACTTGAAAAACAATAGTAATTTGAAAAACAAATTTTTATTTATATAAAACCGTTAATATATTGAAGATATTTAATTTGCTGGAAAACAACTTTACACTTCTGAAATAAAAATCGTAAAACTGAATATAAACTTGTGATAATAATTTCTATAATTATTATCGTGTAAAATTAAATACAGTTAACCAAACTAAATTTATCTATTTTATTAAGCATTCGAAAAAGAATTAGCATGTCAACCCTTTATTTATAGACAAATATATACACAAGGTAAAAGAGAATATTTTCTACTTTTTAATTTTTTTAATAAAGGCTTGTGTTTTTGGGAAATATTTTCTTTATGCATAAATAATTAATTATCCGGTTTGACTCGAAAGTCTGGGCTTTTTTATGACCTGTTTAACTATTTTAGTAGTTTTTAGCTCGAATCTACTCACTCGAGTACCTATACTATCCAATTTCCTGGACACCCTGTATATCGTCACAAATATACCTTAGCCCGTATATGCAAAGTTGATTTCAATGGCAAATACTTCGTATTACGTATGTACTTATTGTTAATAGTATCAGTCAGTACCCAGTAGTCAGTAGAATGCGAGTTCGCAAGTCTTCGGATTAAGTGGTCTAAGTTTAAGTTCGTGCTTAAACACGCTCGAAGCGAAAAACACGTATTGCTCAGTGTGCGTTTATCTCGGCGCGTTAACGTTTCTCCATAGGTAGACAATAACTGCACGAGATACGTACCGTTTGATCGCAAGTCCGGAGGCAGTTTGCGATCCACTCAACTCTCATGCATACTAAATGAAAACGAATATTTTCGTTGAGAGAAAACGGGAATTTCGATTCCGACGAGATTAGCATAGATCGTACCGGAAAATCGGTACGGGCTTAGGTGAGAAGAAAAATAGTCTATTTTTATGCATTTTTTATGAGATTACGAATAAAGATATCTATACAGGATTTACTGAGCTTAACAAATACACTCTTTGAAAACATTAAATTTTTTGAAATTATGTATTCTATTACTAGAAAACCGGCTTCGTTGCGCGTAAATTTACATAAACTTTTTTTTATTATTTATCATGTAAGAATGACGATTTTATTTTCAAATATTAATAATTACGATATACGTAATCAAACAATAAATTAAGAACAATAACTCTGGGAATGAAACCATCGCAATTCATATTAGTTTTGTTGATCGATTTCATTTTCTTCGTCTATTTTCTCTATCGGATGAAGATTGTCACACATCGATAGAAGACAGATAGATTAATCACATTAAATAGATTAATCACATGAAAATATACGACGCATGTGTTAACACAAATTATGTTATGAAAACAATAGCATATCCATAGCAAAACTGTCATTGAAAATGAAATAATTTTTTTTTATATATTGATCCGATCGCTACCAAACTTTACAGGATCACTCACCAGGCCAATTTGGAGATTGCCTGAAAATTTCATCGAAATCGGTCCAGCGGTTTCGGAGTCTATAAGGATCATACATACACAATTTGTCTTTTATAGATATAAATTTATATTATTTATTTTATACAATTGTAACCTACAAGAAGACCATTCGAATACAACACCTCAAGTTTTTTTCAAGGAAAAAAAGATCGAAAAAATTAACTTACACTTAATCAGCGATGGCTGCACGATGCCAAATGCCTTCCGATTATCGCAAAAGATCATTTTCTTCTTATTTTGCCTTTTTCGGAGTAGAATCCTGTCTTAAAATTTTCATTAATGGAATGCACGAAAAGGCGTCTAATCAAGTATTAATAAATCATCATCGTTTCATAACATTCATTCGCATTTTCACTCGTTCTTTATTCGATGAATCCAAAAAAAAAATAATCAGATCGCCTGAAAAAGAAAAAATCGCTTAGCCTCAAAAAACATCAATTTTTTATTTTTCATTTAAAAACCTAATATTATTATAATTATTATTAATATGTATTATTATAATATTAAGGTTATTATTAAAACTTATTTTAACAATACTATTATATTATAATTATTATTAATACATATTTTTATATTACTATCATTATTAACTTAAAAAATAATTTTTCATGCGTACAACCCTTGTTTTTTTTTTCAAATTTGTAAATTCATATTCTTCGAGCGCAAATTTCTAAGAATTTCGAGGACAGGGATCCTAAAATCTTCCGGAGGTTTGAAAGTGCCACCGGAAGTGCCACTAATCCATCGTTTATACATTTTCCACTGTCGTAATTGTTTTTTTTTTAATCTCGAAATGATTCAACTTGCTCATCGTGGACGGATATATATATGTATATAGCACAAGAGGTTATATGCACAAGGTGTACGATGCTCGTGAACGGAGAGTCATCGAACCCACCACTGCGATGTGACCCCAACAGCCGAGCAGTTCCTTCTGACGGTGCGACCGCTTCATTCCCTCCTTTCACTATATAAACGGCCCGGCATATGTTTATTATACCTGTATAGCAGAATTTACTAGCGGCACGTATTTCGTAAGACGAGTTACTACGGCGTTTCGATACGGTTCGACTTCTTAGGTTGACGTGCCGCATCAACGATAACCTCAATTGCAACAATTACAAACATTTTATACGTCTTACTCGTACGAGCCATTAACAATAATAACAATCGAAATTTTTACTTTTTTTGTGTTTCTAGACGTTAAATGATGATTCCATTGGAATGATCCGTATCATCAATTCGATAAATTCTTGTAGGTAATAATATATAGGTACGTTGAACTTTTTATTTTTTTTTTACGTTGCTAAAACGTAAAACGAGTTTTTTGCTATCGACAATAAAAAATAATAATAAACGAAAAACGTTAATAATTGGGTCATATTATGTACTTTTTCACATTATATACGAATAATAATAATGATTATTACTGAATTTGTTAACTTATTATAATTAACGATATTATCGCTATTCATTTATGGTAACTCAGTTATATTATGTACTTTTATATATTATACAATTATTAATATTATCATTATTTTTTATATAATATGATTTAATTATATTAATATAATGAAGTGATATAATATATTTATAATATAATTATATTTTTATTGTTATGTAATATAAAAATATCACTCAAAATAACTCTGCGTTAAAAAAATAAAAAACGATATTATCGCTGTTCTTACGACTCGATGACAGTAATTCATATAAACTAATAATTACCATTATTGTCATGAATGTGAAATTATCAAATAAAAAAGTGAAATAATACTTTAAAAAAAGTAAATATATTTAAAAAATGAGTAATTCATATTTCCCGATTGCAGATGTAAATAGTTGTGTGTGTGTTTAAAATATAAGAAATACGTACGACACATGTGCTCATTACGAGTCCAGCTTTTGACTGCGGCTGAAAGATCGAAAAGATCGATGGAGGAAAATGAACGGTTTACGAGCAAGGAAAACGTTGCAGGATGAAGATGACGAAACGTGATGAAAACGATTCCGTGATTGAATTACGCTTGAGAAAGATGAACGAGCATTTCTTTCCTTTCGTCTGGCTGTTCCGTACAGGCACCCATTTATATATTTATCTGCTGTAGGAAATCTCATCGTAATAAAACAAAAGGAAGTACCGTTGGATTTGAGGCACTTATGTTGCAAAAGCTACTCGAGTGAGGCCATTATTGAGAAAATGATGAAATATCGGTACTACTTTCGTGATACGATAGTCTTTCATTAAGGCAATCTTAACTGTGGGAAATCAAATGTGTCTGTGCCAGAAAACATCTCTTACGATTTAAGGGGTTATGTACAAAGTTGATGGAAAAAATTGAGATATGTTTGTGAATTTTTTAAGGATGTTATGCAGATTTTATTGGAAAAAACGAAATACAGTTTATTGGAACTGGTCTCGGAGAACAAAATTAGAATTTTAGCAATAAAAAAATATTAACAATTGTAGGACTTATGGCCCTTTCCCCGAAAAGCCTTTTATTAAGAGGCTTGTGGTGGACGTGGTTAAAGGCGAACCGCTCGACTGAAATTGAAAAGTCAACAAATTATTGAACGAGAATGTTATTCGGTGTACTTGAACGGTTTTATTGCAAAAAAAATCTTTCTTTTAAATACAAGAACCATTTTGCAAAGAAATCGATATCTGAGGCGTTGAGAATTTGGAACAAAAAATTGTTTGAAAGCATCGCATATTTTTTTTATGGAAGAGGTATCGTTCAAGTACAAAAGATTGTAAATATCAACGATTAGAAAAAAATTCTTGAAGATCGGTTGAAAAGTTTTCGAGTTATCACGTGCACAGCGACGGTACTTTTAAAAAAAACTCAATTCCGAGATATTCGCGATTAAAGTTTTGTGTTTACTTCATTCATGCTCCATACTTGCAGTAGAAAACGCGGCACAATTTATGATCTAGTATTCCGTTCTGAATGAAATTCCGCACAGATACTCCCGAAAGCATGTAATTTTAGAATATCCAATTAAAAAATTGTCGCTCTTTTGAGCCTCAACTTTGTATATAACCTCTTAAGGGGAGACCCTGTAACGATCAGAAAGAAATACACTTTTTTAATTGATTGTTCAAATTAATTTAATAACTTTTTTAGGACTAGATAAAAAATGTTATTACATATATGTTAAAGTAGATTCAAGTACATTTTATTAAAAAAAAATTGAACTAATTTTTCAAAGAAACTAAATTTGATCTACAATAATTGTCGGAATAAACACCTGTCGAAAAATGTCCTCTTCCTGGTGAGATTGAATCCTATATTTTGTTTCGATTGAAACGAATAAAAATTAATTTACATTCAATCTGCATTAATTTCCCTATTATTGAGCGCAGCTATACTTGATTTTATTTACTTCACAAAATATGGTATATAGGATGTATATAGGACATTCTGAAGTAGTAGGTATTATTTTAGGTAAAAATAGACGATATTATAGGTAAAAATGATACCCGCTATTTCAGAATGTGAAAAATATATAATTTTTGTTAATTACCAAATAGGTTTTTTCTTGATTGTAACAGGCCTTTTTGAAAAACAAAATATGTACAAATAAATGTTTTTGTAAATGCAAAAAAGATGATCCTTGGAAATTATAATTTGCGTTCAAAATTTTTTGTATAAGATGAAAATTTTTTCGAGTTTACAAAAATCGATCCATTTAAAACTATCACGGTAGGGTTCCCCTTAACCCAAATACCATCGTTTCATGAAAGGGCCCAGCCTCAAAAACGCAACCTTGGACGCAATAAAACAGTAATTCAATGGAATGTGATACTTGCTGCCGCATGTACGAGTTGTTGTTCTGGCCAAGTGTGCGTGGATTATAAACAACAGTGTAATTGGTCTACGTATACCTTCTGACACGACCCGGATTATGAGAAACTACAGCAATTGCTCGGTAAAGGCGTAGGTCGATTATTAGCCACGTAATACTCGGGATAGTACCAGAGATGCATTAGTGACAGTTATTTCGTAACACTTAGGATGACCCGAATGATCGAGTCCGAAGGAGCCGTTCGCTTTGATAGATTTCACGATCGTTTGGATGAAGATTTTCTTTATCGTTAAATCGTTTTTGACATACTTGGAAATTGAATTCGCGAGTATATTATATCAAACTGACATTCATCTTTGAAGCTGTTAGAATAAGAGGTTTGTTCAAAAATAAGGTGACTTTTCATGTTTCTCGAAAAATATTGATTTATTCATCAATATCTATTTTGTCCCATTCAAAGTAATCCCCCTCAGATACAATCAACGAAGTCATACATGCATAGAAGCACAGTTTTTATGGGCGGCTTGAAGACAAGTATTCTGGGACCCAAACTGCCGCCTGGCGGTGTGACAAAAGATCAGCTATTATGGACGACTGAGGGTCGGGTAGGAAACCCGAACTGCAAATCACCAGACGGCTCAAAATTCCGAATTCGAATATACCGATACTAGAAACTTTGTAAATTTTTGGGTTTGTTTGAATTTGTTTAAAATCAAGGGTTTACAATCAAACTAACGAACTCAAACAAATTTCGAAACCTTAACGAAATTTGTAGTTTCGCACTACTAAAATTCGGAATTTTGAGCCTTCTGGTCAATCGAAGTTCGGGTTTCCTACCCCACCCCAAAATATCACCACGTGACCATAAACGCAAAAAAATGTTTAAACAAGTTTCTAGTTGTCGTTTCACGATCCGTGAAATGGCGAATGATCAATTATATTGTATAATATTTAATAATGCATCGAAACCCAACCGCGAGTGAATATATACTTATAATATATTCATATTATAATTAAAAACAATTGAAATAATGATTTTTCTTAGAAATCTAGTTTTAAAGCCAATTTGGTAAAAGCGTATGTCAAACTCTGCCACATACTCCTTGTTACATTTTTTCACTACACATTCACCGGGTTAAAATACCAAAAATGCAAAATGGAAAAAGATCGATAATTCCGACGCGAATTTTTCTCCCCTGCTAGACCGAAAATATCACCGATGAATGAAGCCGTTTCGAGAGCTAGTCCAATACGACCATCGAATAAGCCACCGAAGATAAGCTAGTCGGGTTTCATTAACGGCGGAGATATATTTATTGGATTTCCTTCGAAAGTGCATCTCCACACTTTGATCGACGTATTATCCGGCCTATGATGGATTTTTCTACGTAACAATCTCGTGGGAAGAGTAGACACCTCGAGAGGTTCGATAAAATCCTTATCTTGAATGTTTCGCCCTAAAGTACACGTTTATTACGTAACGCTAGAAGAAGAGGAAGAAAAAGCGGTGCAGGTCGAAGCTGTGCAAAAGAGGAGAGCACGGAGACGTGACGTCGGGGGTTATTTACGACACGGAGCCCACTAGTACTCGACGTAGGTCGACGCCACGGGGTTAACTCGGTTAACCTTCCAAGTGAGATAGAAGATCGAGGCTCGCTCCAATCCCCTCTCCTCCTGCCTCGTACAAATCCAACCAAGTACGTAATTCGCCTTCCAATACTTACCTTTCTTACTGTTCGCTCGTAATTCGATGATTTCGTGATCACGGAATAAACCCCATGACTGCGCTGGAATACCGACTAACTTTTTTTAAATCTTTTTCCGGATGGATGGGCGTTGGATTTATTAGGATATCTGCGTTGAATTGGATAATATGATTCTCAATAAATAAAATTATTATTATTATTATGGTTACATATAATTAGTATATAAATGTACGAGGTTTGTTCAAAAAATAAGGTGACTTTTTGATTTTCGATCTTTTTTGTCGTTGTGTCGGTGCACATGGCCCTAATATATGTCGATATTGAGGTTAGACCCGTGTTGGTGTACTTGGGGATTTGTTTGGTATCGAAAACGAGAATGCACCTGATTGTTTTGGCGAAAAAACAATACCGTTATCACGCCTCAGCCACTGTATTCACCGGATTTGGCCCCCTGCGACGTTTTTTCTGGTCCCAAAACTAAAAAGAGCCATAAAAGGACTCAGGTTTGCCACGATTGAAAAGCACGTGTCAGAAGTGCTTCCACGATTTGAAAAATTGCTGGCACAAATGTAGGGGAAGGTGGGGTAAGACGGGGACTTTATGGTATTTTATAAATAAAAGCCACTGTTTTTTATTGCACAAAGTGGGAGCTTTTATTTAAAGAATAATCAGTCTTTGTTTCTTAAATTATAATCAGTCCAAACACACATATATAGTTCTTCTCATAGAATTATTAACAATAGAACAAAAACGAAATCTCCCCATCTTGCCCCACCTATATATAGGGCAAGACGGGGTACCCCTTGAGGTAAGATGGGGTATTGAATCTTTATTAGTTGAATGGCTTACTTCATTTGCTCTTCACTCCACTCCCCTCTATTAGTTTTTCGTTAGTATTCTCGAACCATAACGTATAGAAAAATTAACCCAATTAGCAACGATTTTTTCCAATTAAATCGAAATACAAGATGTAAAAAATAAGCGAGTAAGATGGGGTACCCCGTCTTGCCCAAAAATAGATACCCCATCTTTTCCAAAGTGGTCTCCTAAGGGATATTAAATTTATTGAGGTTATAAAACCAATCAGGCCGGAACGAATTCATGATTTTATAATAGTTAAATAAACGAATATCAATAAAAAATTATGTTACACATCTTGTATGTCAGACATTATGAACAGCCACGTACTTTATATACGTCAAAAATTAGATAAAACCACTTAAAATTAGAAAAAAAAACTTACCAAGACGCAACGTCCACACCATGGACCAAACTTCTTGCGACA
>JAPYZJ010000591.1:0-40148 GCA_030522765.1 Ophioninae sp. B BG-2022a
TATGCCCGAATTTTTGCCGAAAGTGCAAAATTAGACTGGGAAAATGCGAAAAACCTGTCTAGAATATTTTTTCGACATTCTTCTCTAGAAATGGAGAGTTCAATGCGAATTAAATTGTAAATTGTCTTCAAGGTATAAAAATACATCATCATGGACCTGCAATATGACAATAAACGTCTAAATATAATAATTATTTCACGGCTTCAAAATTAATAACAATTCAGGGGTTGATCCGAGAACCGTACATCCTTTTATCAATCGACTCAAAATTTCACACCCAACTCCCCATTTCACGGATGGCATTCTTACGTGGGACACCCTGTACACATATATGTCCATGAAGATTTCCCATCGAAGGATTCGCTTCGCCATCCCCTCGTGGGGGTTTCGAGTGCGCGTTAACTTTCCTAATCACTCCGGACGAAGCTCTGGGAAACGTATCTCTCGCAAGCTGCCATCTCTATCTCTCTCTCTCTCTCTTTCTCTCAGGGTGTCAAGCAGCTCGATGAGAGCGCAGCACCAGTCCCGAAAGCTCGATTAGAGACGCGGAGTCACGCGCGTAATAAGCGTCACGGTCTGACTTGCGTCTACCCGCATCCGTTTTGTGCAAGGGTTTCGCGAAACGAAGAGGAAAACGGAGGCTACTGGTCCAGACGATGACTTTAGCCACGTCGTAGCTTTCGTCTCCACAGCTATATACGTGCGATACGATCTCAAGATCTACATGTATGCGTTAACGTTTCGAGCCAGGTTGACAGTGCGAGAGGATGCGACACATCTGCCCTATATATCTATATACGCTCGATGATGGCGCTTGACTGTCAACCTGGAAGATGTCCGGTACGGTGCACCTAATTCGTCGAAGACATGCTGGCGTCTTGATGTATCTCGAAACGAACCCAACTCTCGCTATCTACCTCTCTCTCCATCTATCTATCTCTCTACATATGCAGGTGCATATATAATTAGTAGTTAGTAGTATTCGTGATGGAATAAATTAAGTATCATCATCAATAAATAATCATAATAAATATCAATAACAAAATTAATTAAATATCAATAATAAAAAATATTGAATAATAATAATAATAATAATAATAATAATGACGGATTATTATTATTTTTATCATTATTATTCGATATTTTTTATTATTTATATTTAATTCATTTTGTTATTGATATTTATTTTTATTACTATTATGTTCACACTGCTTTCACAATTCTCGGCTATTAGCCAGTTCCTATGAATTTATTATTATTATTATTATTATTATAGATTATTCTATTTTAAATAATATAAATATTACGATAATAATTATACTTGTTGTTATTATCGTATTGTTGAGCGTATTCTTACCATTTTAATCGCCTTTCTCAATATTACAATGATTATTATTGGCAATACAATAGATATAAAAAAACTTTGTAAAATTAAGACGAACTCTGTGGGACAAAATAACCCAAATGGAACGAGGACTCCAGGAACAGCAGTAGCGTGCGTCCCATGCTTTTTTTTTGTCAGTTTCCACGAACCTGAGGCTTCCAAAGTGTACAGGTATCCCCGTGCTCAGTGGTCCATCCAGCATCCCATAATTTACAAATTTTCCCCTCCCCTTCTGAATCTGTATATACATACATACATACATACATATATATATCCGTCTCACTCTCCGCATCCCGATACAATGCGCACCATCCACGAGGAGATTGACCGGACTTCGAATATAGGTAGGACGAGTGGGTGACCGCGGAGAAGGAGAAGGGCGAAAAGGGGTTTTCGCTCGGGATGGGTTGAAACACCGTGCTCCGGCATATTCATGAGCGCTGAGTGCGCACGGTCTGAACCAATATACGGGGGGTTCGTCTGACCCCCCTCCCCCCCCCCATTCTCTCTCTCTCTCTCTCTCGTTCTCTCTCTATATATATCGACTGCAAGCTCGAACGTGTATTTTCGTTGTATTCGGACACGCGTGTACGAGGGAGACTCCTGTCGCATCCCTGTGTACTTCCGGTTTGGCACGGGACGACCTCCGCGTGCCGTTGGACTTAACCGCACGATACGACGTAATTTATATACAAATCGGAGCGTATACGTACGACGAGTAAACAAATTATGCTTGCGACGGGGTTTGGGTGAAAGAGGGGGATGAGGGTGGGGGGAGGATGGAATTGTGTCCCGGAGGTGAAAGAGAGTTCTGGGGGTAGGATTGGAGCGAGAAAGGGTCCAGGACGTGCGTACTCAGCGTCCTCCCCGAGACGAATATCGGGGAAGAAACGGAACGGGAGCTGCGGGCTTGTAAAAACGGCCGAGCGGGGGCGTTAGGTTGTGAGTGATAAGAAACAGCTGAGTACGAACGACCCCCAGACGACCCTTGATGACTTTCATGATCCTGAGTAAACTTGGTATTTTAATAAGGTTTTGTCTTTTTTATCGCGAACGCCGAGTCGACGGTGAGCTTTGAATTTGACTTTGATCAGGGATGAGGATTTTTAGGGTTGGGGATTTTTATTTTTAGATTTTAAATTTTTTAACGCTCGTTTGGGTTTGGCTGGATTGATTTCGATTTTTTGAACGATTTAGAAACATTTAAAAAATGACTTTCCCAACAGCAATGAAAAGTTGAAAAATTCATCTGCTTTTTTAGAAATCAAGGTTGGGCAAGCTGGTTTCTAATTTTTTCGATTTGATGGAGAAAGGTACAGAAAGATGCAGACAGGTTCTTGAGATATGAATAAGCCAGTAGATATCCTAGATATAATTTGATCGAAATAGCCTGCGATGTATATACGTTTATTTGGATACATATTTATATATACATATGAGTAAACCCAAACAATACACGCGTAAGCACTTGCCAGGTTGTAGCGTGCCCGAGCATAGATTAATGTTTATTTGCGGTAAATTTCAATTACCAGCCGTTATACACGACTCGGATTACATTAATTTATTAATTAGAGTAGAGATTGGACCTATGCTTGTGTACGGGTGCCCTTTCACCGCACCCCGGCGCTAATTCAAATTCGTAACGATGAGTCACCGGATGAGAGCAGCTTCCTCGCTCGACCCTCCTCATCCGGCCACCGGAATGCACTTTTTTTTCAGAAAATACACGCGAGTCCTCGACCGCGTTTTTGAACCCAAACAAACCCAAACAAATTCACGAATCTTTTATCGAAGTTTAGTTGAAGTTTAAACTCTATTTATTTATTGTCAAAAATATGTGTAAAAAGATCGATTTTAAAAAAATTAATATAATTATCGATCGCAATATTTTCAGACGAAAAAAAAATCCCCATGGGCAACAATCTAACAAATTCAAAATGTCCCTAGTTGGTAGGATTGAGGGATGGGGCACATCCGGCGTCTGCATTTGTTTGCACTGTTCGTCGGAATTTCGGGTTTCTCCTTCCCGACTGGTCGGTCTCGTATCGGGACTCGAAGCGGTGAGGCCGCTCATGGTCGGTGTCTCCAGCAGACAACCGCCACCGCTGACGCCACCCTGATACTCGGAGGAGGGTTCTAGCACTGGAAACGCCGGACGAGGGTTCCCTCGTCTCCCTCACTCCCAGATAAAAGCCCGATAAAGCCTCCGAAAGGGCTGCTGCGTGAATACCTCCTGGTCTCCCTCCTCATACTCCCTTCAGGACTTTGATTAACTCGGGACTCGTGTACGCTCGCTCCTGTGCGTCCTTTTCACTCGAAACCTTCAGGGGAACGGCTACTGTGAAAATTTCGAAAATCGTTCGACCCCCGAGGCAATTTAAATTGAGGAACAACCTCCAATGTTATCAACTCCGAAAAACTCATTTTCAAAGCCAAGGTAAATTTTGAAAAAATTAAACGAGGCTTTAAAAAAAAAAGAAGTCGTTTTCCGATAAGTCGAAAAATATGTTGCTAATTAAAAGATTGTAATTTTATTTATTATATTTTTGATTATTTTCATTACATTCATTACGATATAATTATAATAATAATCGAATAATATTTATCATTATTTTATTAATTTAAAATACCTTGTGCAATATTTTCCTGTTAATTGGAATATTAATTTTTTGCATTTTGGTTAGTTTTTATAATTCTTGTTTTTTTTTCCATCCAAAAGCAGCGAACGTCCGCGTCTCGCGACACCGGAGTGACGTAATTGAATATTTTAAGGACGCGGACCATTCCTTGTCCGCGTTAATAAATTTGCTATTCGAGGCTATTAAATAATGAACATTCTCGGCCAACGAACCGTCTGTCAATTTCTCCCTACCGCATCTTTTCTCTTTCTCTGTCTTTCGCACTCGTAATTCTCGCATTCATGAACTTCCATATCCCGTCATCGTCTATCGTGATATTAGCTAGTGCATCACTATCATTAATCTATTTTAGTTACGAGACCTATAAGGCCGTAACGAGCTGCTGGCACAAAATTTCGATTATTTAAATACTACTAAAAATAGTTAATAAAAAACAGTTTTAAAAAATCACAAAAATCAACAGTTATAAAAAATCCAAAAAATATCTAACGCAAGAAATAAATTCCCTAGTTACTTCTCTACTCTCCTAGTAACAGAACAAATATCCTAAGGGAATAATTAGGTGAAGGGAAGTTCGATCGTCTCTAAAATCCTTCCTGACCGTTTCTTACCAATACAGGCATTATTCCATTCGGAATTGTTCGCACTCGCAATTATTCTTTCGCCTCCTTCGACGAGACGTTATTGCGTCAGTGTCTCCGGAGACCGTTCGAGAGCTTTTAAAAAGAAAACTGATGAATCGTCGTTAAGGAAAAAAAAAGGAGAGAAAGGATAAAAAGAAGAGGAATAAGAAAAAGAAACGTCGAGGAGCTCCGGGGATAGTCCTGCTTGGACTCTCACTGAGGAAACAAATGACGCAAGGGTTCGAAAGGTTTCGCTCCAGGTAATATCATTACGCCACCCCCACCCCCCTCCCCTCCATCCCTTACCTTCGTTGTTGCTATTGTTGTTGCTGTTGTTTTCTTTTTTCTCCCCCCCTCCTCCTAGATGAGGAGGGGGAAGGTTTCGAAGGGAAAAGGGACCTCGGTAAGACCGGTCAGGGAATCTATCGATCTAAGTCCGACAAAGGAAAAGGCACTTTAATTAACGATTCCCTCGTTGTGTGTGTCCCTCCATTGAGTCCAGGGTCGCCAAGAGAAATAGGGCGCCCGTTTCGTGCCCTTTCCCTTCCACCCTTCGTTCCTCTCGGGGGAGGACAATTCTCATCCCTCTCGTTTCCGGGACTGGGATGGGTTGGGAAGAGCAAGAGGTTGGGGTGGAAACGAAGGCGAACGGGGCTGGGCCTTGGGTACTCCGTGAACTTAGAAGCCATCCCCTTGCACGTTCTCTCGAGACGGCAAACGGCGAAAAAGGGAGCAAAGAGAGTTTCCCGCCTTGCGCGCATGCACTGCTAATAAGTAAATACGCATTTGCATTCGGGCTCCGCTTTGTCGATATAAATCAAACGAATTAATTACGGGGAGAATAGGGTGACCCGGGAAGTCTGTGCGAATGTGAGCTCTCTCTCTCTTCTTTTATTAGAATTATTTGTTTGGGTTTGTTTGGGTTCGCACTCATAATTTCATTTATCTATAAACAATTTTATTGTATTTAGCATTTCATTATTTTTCTTATCGAGTTATATACTTTTTATAAATTTAATTAATCAAAAAAATGTAAAAATATTCAAATTTCTTTTTTATATGCAAAATCGATTTAGAATTTGTTACATTCGTAACGAATTTAAAAAATGTTACTAAACAACGCATTAAAAAATTAATTTAATACAAACAATTAGATATATAGTTACATATGTACATATTTAATTATTATGAATATCGATTGGTGAAAAATCGATATCAAAAATTCCCCTACGAGTAGATGGAACTAAAGAAGGACCAGTAAAAATTCCAGAGCCTATAAAAGGTCTGTATAGTCAACAAAAAAAAAAAAAAAAAAAAAAAACTTCGGCAAACGAAGAATGAACGGGCACACGTATGGTGATGAAATTTGCACGGAACAGCCTTTACCGGAGTGTCTGTGTATGTACGAGCGTATGCTCGAAGATGCATGAATCCTCCTTGTTTTTCCTTCCCCTTGCACTCGCCCCTCCCTTCCTTGCCCCGCTCGACGCTGTCGTGCTTCGTCTCGCATCGTTCTCATTTCGGGTGCACACCGCCACCCTTTGTGCCTCACTGCGACGGTGGTCTCCTGCTTTGCATATTAGCGAGCGTAAACACTAATAAATCCGGGCATGCGATGCTCGCTCTCGTCGTACCGCTATGTACACCGGGTGTCCTATTTCAACCGGCCACTTTTACTTTTTCCTTTGCCGGTTATTCGATATTTACTCTCGTTCTTATCAGTACTAGCTGATATTTTATTTTATTGACTCTTATTCCTCTTATCGCCATTTTTCTATTAGCATCAAAATTATTTATTATTATTATCATAGTATTTCTTTTACGAAAATAATAACGATGAAAAATCATCTTGATGATAACTAAAAAAAATAATGGCGATAAAAGGAAAAAGAGGATTATTATTATTATGTTCAAACTGCTTTCACATAAGAATAATAATAATAATAATAATCCTCCTTTTTCTCTTGTCGCCATTCTTTTTATTATTATTATTATTATTATTATTATTATTATTATTATTGAAAATATTGCTTACTGCAGCATATTTTATCAATCATGGATTTGAAAAAAGGCAAAAATTGAATTAAAAAAAAAATGATCGCGATTTCGAAAACCGGAAGGGGATGGACCTGTCAGGCCCTCGTGTCCCTGCGTTCACAATCGTGTGCGAGAATTAAACACGTGAAAGGTGGGGGTTGGTGAACGTTGTTGTGTGGGCGGACGGAAAGTTGCGCGGAGGTTGAAGGGAGGGTAGGTGGGGTTGCAATATAGGCCTTTCATTACCGTTCGGCATCGTGTTACTAGCCGCCCTAACGAGTCGAATGAAGGGGTTGTTGGCGTCGTTGCGCGAAACTGTGGCAAGCTGCTGGCACGACCTCCTGTATATATCCCCCCTCCCAGCTTCCAATGTTGACGAGGGAGGCGCGAGAGGATAAAGCGACGCTGTGGCAGAGCTTGCGGAGGGTGCTGATGGGGGAGGATCAGGAGAGGAGCTTTCAAGAAGCAAGGGGATGCCTGGGTCAATCCTGGGGACTGGGGGTGTGTTCGGAGTGGGGGAACATCGAGGAACCGAGTGGGGTTGTTTGCCAGTTTCCCTCTAATTTTGTTGGAAACATCGTTACACCTAGATCGTATCATCTTGTTTATGGGCTTATACCTAGATGCTCTGTTCCGACTACCCTTCTCCTACACATCGATTTTTCTCTCTTGATTTGCTCCTCTCCTTTCCTCTCGCAATCTCCTTTTCTCTTCGCTGTGAATCCTGAGAAATTGGAGACTTGGAAAGTCGTTTGTAGATTCGGGGAGCGACGAAAAATAATCAGAGCGATATTACGTTTGTTTCGTGTAGTTTTCGAGGAAATCAACATTTTGACGCTAATTTTACTGATTTATATTGATATTGACACGAAACAGCGAAATCCTGGTGGAAATTTGAAAAATCACTCGGTTTTGTCGTTTTCGACCACAAAATCGCGAGATATGCGAATTTGATTTTTCGACCGAAACGTGGATTTTCGTTTTCTTTTTTTTTTTTTGAACTATAATGAACATATTGAAGTTTGAGGTTAACCGCATCCCAAAGTTTATCCAAAGTGTAAAGAAAATTTTATTACGATTTTTGAATGAAGTTTGCAACGTTAGCAAATTGTATTCTCTCTTACTCGGAAATTCCACGATTTTATAACTCCAGGCCTTCAGGATTGACTGGGAAGTTCTCACAGGTTATAGGCATTACCGAAGCAACTTCGTTGAGGGTTGCAGCTCGATGGAAACGGCCCGTAAAGACGAAGTGAGCGACATTACCACCCCTGGCCACCCACCCTTGTATAAACGATCTTTAACTATGAGACACCCGGCAAGCTTCGAAGCTTCTGAACTTTGCACAAATTTCGGAGATCTTTGCACCTCGCGCCTCAACGACACGCAGCGGCCCGCTGAAAATTAACTTATCACGAGCGAGAAAATCGGGAACAAACGTCCGTCCCGACTCTTCCTCTTCGTCAATCTCGGCATAGTTGGGAGCTTCTGGCTTCTCTTCTCATTTGTGTATACAGGGTGTCTTAACGGATGTCAATTCTTCTTCCTTCATTTTCGGTAAAAGTTGATCGAAAAAATGTCAATTTAGTAAATCATTACTGTCAAAAAGGCAAAAGTAAAAATAAAGATATATTTTTTTTTAGAAAAAATAAATCCGAATTTTTACGAATTAATTTCGGAAAGTTACGATTTCAAAAGACACTTGATTGATAAGGCAGATATTGGGTTACAACTGTGATTTCTGAGTCTTATCAACGTTTTGAATGATAGCTGGAGTTATCTCAGAGTTGTTATCACAAAAGCCATCCAGCGATTCGAATATCCGGTTCCTGCCGCCGGCACACCGTGAGTATAAGGACGAGTCTGCTGCAACGTCACTCAGACTTAGACACCTCGTGTGCACCGGATATCGTTCATGTGTAGGACATCGACAAAGCCCTGGATGAAGTTGATCAACATGAACGATCCCTCGAAGCTATTGCAATCCTGATAGCATAGCGACCAACTTGAGACTCGGTCAACTTGAGTTTCGGTCGTAAGTCTCAAAAACATTACCCCCCTACATCCTCACCAAGCCTTCGCAACCTCCTGTCCGTTGCTGCGACGCCTAAGCCAAGAAATTGCTTCGAAATCGTAATCAGACAACTCGGGAGCTCCGGCGTATCAAATCCTAAACTTTGCTCGCGCAGTTACAATTGCAATTGTAGATTGTTCGGTGGAACGATGTTGATTACCCGGCCAGGAAGCACGGTAATTACTTGACGTACGGGTAGCCAGAAATTGCGTATTAAGTGCTCGCGTGTGAAACGACCAGTAGATGGCTTTGGATGCATCATCTTGAAGCAAAAGTTTCTTGATGGATTTACGTGTCAACCAAAAATGGAAAGATATTTTCTTCAATGAAAAGTCGGTTCATAAATTATTATTATTATTTATTTCTAAATAATTTCTAAATCTTTTCTAAATAAATAATACAATAAATATATAATAGAATATATAATAATTAGATAATATAATAAAATTAATTTCTAAATACTACAATTATTTATTTTATTTTATCCACGACTAATTTAATAAATTAATCAATTAAATTGTTCGTAGATTACATTTAAAAAATATTTTTTCATGACGTTAACAAATAAAATCCCCTCCCCCTTAAGTGTTACTCGTATAAAAAAATAAGCTCCCTTCGCCCGGAATGTTACCCGTTTCATTCAATTTAACGCAGCCGCTTCGAACAAGGGTTGCAAAATAGATTTTACTTGTAACCATTCAGTGCATATATACGTATCGAAAGTCACCCCCGGCATGATTTTTTTGTGATGGAATATCCGTGAAACAATACAGCAGCGAGAGAGAGTTGCCCGCTGGAAATTTTCACGGAAGATAATGCCGTCGAATGAGGTTGGACTGGGGGGCTTCGGGAGGAGCGTCCGGATAGTGCGTATTAAACAAACTAACCGAATTTTGCGCTTGGGGGAGGAAGGGGTTGAAGCGTTCGATCACCGCGAGGATAAACGAATTAAGCGGCGGTCACACCGACGGCACCGCGGGGCACAACGGTGAATACGAAAAAAAAAGGAAAAAAAAACCGCCGGGCGAAAGCTCGTTCCGATTAAATAAAAATTCATAAATATTCTCACGGCCTCGCGATAAAAAAAAGAAGAGGTAAAAAACAAACAAGTGAGCGAGAAGGAAACGAAAATAAAAAAAAACACGAAACAACAACAGAATCGAAATAAAAATAAAGCGTATCGATAAGCTCCTGGTGCCACCAGCGCTATCAGATGGGGTAGGGTTGGATGCGGAGGAAATTGAATTTTATTCGCAAATCGATTTTGCGCTCGGAAATTCTCAGTCGAAACAGCCCGAGAGGAGACGCTGATTCCAAGGTCGATCGCACGTTTCATCCCGGTCATTGCGCAAACTTCGAATAAAAAAACTTTCAACCCAAACAAATCCAAAACGATATCGAGCAAACTTCGATAAAAAAACTTCCAACCCAAACAAACACAAAACAAACAAACAAACCCAAAACAAACAAACCCAAAACGATATCGAGCAAACTTCGATAAAAAAACTTTCAACCCAAACAAACCCAAAACGATCGTCCCCTATAGAACCTTTTCCTATCTATGGCTTATCGTTTTCGTACTATCCGCATAATAGTACGAACTCCATCTAAAAAAGAAGAGAATAACATCGCGAAAAAGTGAAGATTATTTTCCATAAATATTTATTTTCTAAAATCGTTGTACAAGATTTGTTAGGAATATTTTTGATTCTTTGATGATGAGTAAATCAATCAGCTTTTGATTAGAGTCGAAAATGTTCCATGGCCACAAAATGGCAGTCTTTCCAAAAGAATCTCAAGAGAGTATCCCACGAAAGAGACATTCTGGCAGGTCGAGATTGGCGGTCGCATGAAAGTCCCCAGCTGAATAGGCGAAGCTTATTAAATCCTATGATGCGTGTGGGAGGCGTATAGCGTACGATATATGTATCTGGATTGATCAAGGGAAAGTAATACAGGGTTGGAAGGTAGCCGTCGTATGGGTCGGGAAGTCCGATCTGCAGGGGGCATCTCGAGCGTTGATGTCCGAAACTGATGCTTGTCCGATGAAGGAAGGATCCGGATGGTCTAATACCCCGAGCTTCTGGCTATTATAACGGAGGATATTCATATTCGTTCGGTCATCGCAGGGGTTGTTGAATGGACTAGCGGGTGTGCGGAGGTTGTAGTGTATAAGGAGGAGAGGAGCAATCAGGAGGCTTCCCAAAGGCTGACAACGCGGTAGGATGGTACGAGAAGAGCATCAGCATTAGCAGGAGCAGTGGCCGGTAATACACGTTGGCTTGTCCATCGCGGTCCTCGTTGGTGGTAGGCGTAGGAGTAAACGAAGAGATCCTAGCTGGGCCCTTCTCTATTAGTCCATCACCGTTGGCTATGGGGGAGCCTATTGTCACGTTGTCATATTGTCATACACGAGTGGCATTGACGTCCAGCTGCCCGTTTTGGCTCTCCCTCTCCCTCCGGGTCTATCAGTCTATCGGACACTGTGTCGTTGACGGGGATGTGATACTTGTATCCGTGCAGACTCGGAGGCTTCTGCCTATGGAACGTCAAACGCCTCAGTGCCAGTGCTTGCGAACGTGGATACATTCCGATCATTGATGAACGGCTGTTGGCTACTTTCCCTTATGATTAACCTTGCACGAGGGTTTCTGTGGACGCGATTGTAGCGAATCATCGGGGTACCGGATCACCAGAAATTAGGTCGGTTGGAAGGTCTGGGTTCTCATCGTTTGCCAGACATGGACTGGCCCAGTCAACCTCCGTAGCCTACGAAACTCGCGTCCCAAGCGAGCCTTGATGGAACCGCCATTTGCTCTCGCTAGCCGGAGGCTCCCAGCTTGTCTTTCCGGACAGCCATTTCGTGTCGCAGTAAATCGCACCACTGATTGTCATCGATACTCTCCTCGATTTCTCATTCGCTTCTCCCTTGATAGGAAACCTACCATTGCAGCACTGTGGAACTCCTCTTCAGCTTTCCTCGTCCTTCCACGTCTGTTTTCTCATAGCCCCGTTCCAACCCCATCATCCTCCTCGTCGTCAAAAGAGAAAACCAAGCAACCCAAAACTCGCCAGCAAAGGAAACCGTGAAAGTTCCGCGACTTTCATTTTCTCCACTCCGGCAAGTTTCTCTTCATTATGAATATATCGCGCTCCCTCTCATCAAGCTCTTGCTGAGCCGCGATTTTGTTCCCTCGTTAGCCGAAAGGGCCGATCGGCCGTATCGATTCAAACGCGTCGTACTATCCAACCCCCCTCGTCCCAACCCTTGCTCTTTCCGATTAGCAACTATATCCTCTTTCAACCTCGTCTCGAGTGCGGGCGGTTAAACGTATAAAACGAGGAATAAAGCGCCTTCACGGCGTGGCGGAAGCGGCGAACTTCCGGGGCTTATACACTAAACTCGGCCCCGTTTCCTCGAGACTCAAACGGCTTTAAGTGGAATAACGTAGACTCCCTGGCTGTGTAACGAGTAATAATTGAACACGGGCTTGTTACTCTCGTCGAGGGTTGCATACGCTACAGCTTCAAACTATCATAATCCATGGATCCCAAGACCCTAGCCATGGTGAATTTATCAGATAATCCATAAATTTACAGATCCTAGACCATGGTGAATTTTGCTGAAGAAGATAAAGGACCCTGAGCTATGCTGAAACTGGCTGAAGAGAATAGAGAGCCTAACCAAACCTTGGTGAATTTTGCTGAAGACAATAAAAAGTCTTAATTCATGGTAAATTTAACTGAAGGGAATAAAGGCCCTCGGAGATCCCCTTTCATCTCAAGACTCTGGATTTTTCGATAATTTCCAATCACGTAGCAAAAACGAGACCGGAAATTGCGATCGAATCTGAACTCCCAAAAGTTCGTGTCGTGTTCATCGAGCATGGCGGTTGTACAAATCGAATATAAAAATATCAGAAAGGCGAAAGATTCGTCGAGAGTAGGAGGGAAAAAAGAACGAGTGATACGAAAAGATGGAGAGGACTGCGAAATGAAATTTGTTTGATCGAGGGAAACTCTTCTTCGTTTTTTGCACTTTCTGAAGGGTGATAGGGAGCAGAGACTAGGTGTAAAAGCAGATGAAAGGCAAAACCTTTTTTCGAAGCTTGGTCCAGAAAAGCAGCGTTTCCATACGAGCACAGGTCGAAGGGTTCCTAATGTTTTCCGGTACAATCTTCACCAGAAGGAAAAAGGGATCTTCCTCTTCTTCTTCTTCCCTTTTTGCCACGAGAATTCGATATGCTCTCGAACCGAAGAGAATAGATGTATATATATATGCAAAAATGATTTCTCTCGGCCTTCATGTATATACGAGGAAGTGGAGAAACATCGGAAAGGGAGGTTGGAGAATGGGGTTGATATTACGTAACCTCTTGTACGTAGACGTTGGAAAAGAGTCCCTCGGGTACAATCGTCGCGGTACGAATTACCATGTTCCCCCTCGACGTTTCCTTCGAGTGCACGATCCTCTCCGGGTTCCTTTTCGGCCCTAAATTTTCCTTTTGGAATCCATGGGCTTTCAACGGGCCACCGTTGCCCTTGGGACAATACACAAGATAGGTATGGTATTGATGAGACTTCCGGGATTCTTCCAGGCCTTTGGGTGTTACGAGGAAAAAAAAAATATCGATGTGTTTGTCACACAAGGGGATTGACCCACACCTCGAGGACTTTGACTCCTTCAAACGTTCGAGAACACGTGGGATAAGAGTGATAAAAAATTTTTCAGGGTGGGCGTTTAATTATCCTTTGGGACTTCATTTTATTGATCATCAATTTTTTGAGCCAATTATTATTATCAATATGTTATTAATCTTACTGAGAGCCGAGGGCTTTTTGGTCTTTCAAATTTTTTTTAGATCGATAGAATTTGGTTAGAAAGAAATAAAAGAATATATATTGGGACTTCCTGTTGGTACAGGCACGAATATAATGTTAAATAAATACATGTATGCATGAATAAAGGATGTATACATTTTTTTATGGGAGGTTTGAGGTTGCTTCCGGGATTCGATGGGTTTTCGAGACTTGGGTTCGTCCTACGTGGCCATAAAATCACGTGAATATTCGCGTGCTAAGTCGACGGTAGCTTCGCCTCGCTCGCTTGTAAATCCCAACATATTTCATCGAATCCCTATCCGTATAAAATGCGAATAAACCAACATTTCAAAAAATACAATACAGCCCAAAAACCTAGAATACAAAAATCTAAAACTTAAAATACAAATATAAAACAAACTAATCAAAAAAAATAATACGAAGAGAAAAAATTAATTAAATTCTTAAAGATTGCGAAAAGTGGGAAATAAATATTTTAAAAAATCAAGTTTTAGTCTTGCATGAGGTATGAATAAAAAAATGAAATTTCAGCCCGTAAAACTTTCATCATTCACTCAAAATGCAATCTCAAAATGATGAGCTTAAAATGTGCAACCCTCCTAGCAATTTCCTACGTATTACGTAAAAAATGCGGGAGGGTGACGCCCTCTAGCTCTCACTCTGACTCCCTCTGCCATGATGCCCGATGATATTGTACGAGCGAGAGGAAATACCATGAGTAGGCCTCCGGGACACAACGAGAAAGCCACGACGTTATTATATTTATTCTCGACGTCGCGCGTTTTCAGGAACGTCGGAGGGTAGGCGCCTACGTAATAAATAAAATGTTGGCAACGTTCTCCTTCTCGCTATTCAATTTATATCTTGTAGACGGGGGACCCTTCCTCCGACGTATAAATAAATAAATATATATATGGATAAAGTGCAGGCTACGTACATGCGGATACATGTAGACATTTTTCAGACACGTGTTTAGGATGTGAGAGTCTTTTCCTATCTATGGCTTACCGTTTTCGTACTATCCGCATAATAGCACGAATTCCGTCTAAAAACGAAGAGAATAACATCGCGAAAAAGCTAAGACTATTTGCAACAAGTATTTATTTTAATTAATCGTTGTTTAGAATTTTTTTGAAATTAAAATAAATTGATTTTTAAATAATATAATAAATAATGAAGAAAATACGATTCAGTTATAAACGTAATTGAATAGTTTTTCTACATGATTTGGTATTATTCATAAAAATGATTGCATTTTTATTGTTTATTATTTAATTATTAATCACTGCATTTTTTTTCGATACAAAAATGCGGGCTAATTCTTCTATTCGTTCGCTGAAAGACAAGAGTTGAACACTGGCATTGAATTTTTGCGTTTCGATACAGCCAGGATATGTTATTCGCCAATGAATGGAAACGTCAAAAACATGTTCGATGATCAACGCTCTTTACGAATTTTTTTCGTTAATACAAAAACCATTGTCCTTGCAACAATGCCTGTATCTCCAATGAACGTTAAAAAAATATTTAAAAAAGAGACAATGCCCTTTTTCGGCGAAATTCGAATGAGAAATTGAGTGCAAAATTCAGCGATAAATATATTATCCACTTCCGGTTGCTGGGAATTTCCAGCAATGAAAGCAGGCTGATCGATACATTAGTTGGTTCGCTCAAGCGCCGAGTAGCACGAAGTTACTCAACTACGTACACGCTCGCGTGAATAAAATATACAGGGTGTCAAATTTATGAAAAAAAAAAAAAATAATAACAAAAGTATACCGAAATCGTTCAAAAGGCGGTCACCCATCCCAGTACGGAGCCGAGCTCAATTGGACCAAGAGATCGCTTGTTTCCCTCGTTATTCAATTTTACAAGCCACCCGGTACACGCTCGCGTGGATTTGTAACATTCGGATCAGCGTTTCTCTCTCTCCTGGAAGTGCCATCGTGCAATTTAATATCCAGCGCGAAATCATTACCATCGTGTGCCATTTGTTCGAACGGACATTAGTGGCGTGGCCGGAGTTATACAATCGGCCGGAGCGCAAATTCGCCATTTCCTGGACGAGTAACGTGTTCCGGGCGTTGTCTAGTCTGCCCGGATGATGGAAGTAACACGGTTGGTAGCCAATGAACGTAGATACCTCTATACGCGGACACTCGGGTACCGCGTTCAACGCTGGAGAGTGCCAAAGGGCCGGAAGTGTGGATTGGTAAGGCCAATCGATAGGGAAGAGCCAAAGAGGAGCTTCGCATTTCTGTGATCAAACCACCGAGGTAATAAGACTAATCGACGAGACCATTATGACGTACTTGGAGGTCCGGTTCAGTATTTCCGAGTGTGTTCGGTTTGTTCGAAATTTCAAATCGGAGATATCAAGGGATTCAGATGTGGAAGAGAAATCGCGATGAGAGTATCGATGACGATTGGTGTGATTTACCGGGGCACAAAGTGGAGGTCGGGAATGACAAGCTGGGAGCTTCACCAAGGCTAAGAGGCCAACAGGCTGGGCCAGTCCATGTCTGGTAACGATGAGACCCAGGTCCTCCAACCTAATTTTTGGTGATCCAGGGTACCCCGATGATTCGCTAGAATCTCGTCCAAACAAACCCTCAGTCTCTTCTTCAAGGTTAATCATAAACGAAAGTATCCAATAGGCAGGTCATCAATGAGCGGAATGTATTCTCGTTCGTGAGCAGTGCAACAAATGCAAACACACGAGGTGACTGCTTCCTAAAGAACTTCTTCAGTCGTTAGACATGGACACTCTTCAGGAAGTGATGAATTCCCCTCTCAAGTTTACGGATGGCGAAAGTCCGTGTCTTCGGGCTAGCCATCACGATGATAAATGACCAATCGGCAGAAAGTAATTTAACGCGAGTGCGTCCCGACGCTTCCGCGGTGAGCGATCGTCCAAAGTGTGTCCGTAATTACTGACGAGTGTACGAGAGTGTACGAGATGGGATCAAGCTTCTTCTTTTATCTCTGTCTCAGGGAACCGGTAGAACGTCTCGGTTGATATTTCTCTCGTTACGACTGGATAGTCCACTTTCCTCCACGTCCGCTCTTCTTTCTCTCCCATCGACTGCTAAGTGGATGAGGACGCTTACGTTGCGAATCCTCCGCAACGCCAATATCAACATCCGGTTCCGAGCGCAACGTCAAAAGTGCAAACTTCGATAACTCTTCGCGCCATCAACCCTCACTCGTTATTGAGAAACTTTTCGCCTTGTTCGTGTATCCAAAAGAACGACGGAAACTAATATTGCGCATCGAACGAACCGCCGATAAACTTTATGTAAAACAAAGACATTTAACTGAGAGCGATAAACTTTTTTTATTTATTTATTCCCGACACCGTTCCTTTTAAAAGGAACGATGAATGTCTTTACTGCACATTTAATTAATCTTCGTTTTCCTAAAAACCACCTAATGTCTTTAAATAATCACGTCATGATTATAATACTATAATAAATTTATTATCATTTTTACGATGATTGAATTCATTAATTATTATTTTTATCATTACCATTATTTTATTTATTATCATTATTAAATATATTATCACTTTTACAATTATAATAATGATGAATTCAGTAAATTATTAAATAAAAAATAAATAAATAATAATAACTTTAAAAGTCTAAAAATATTTATCAACCATGAAATAAAATTAAATGAGCCATAAGCATAAGCAGAGGGAATGGAAAAGCTTCCCATTTGTTTCTAATGTACTGAAAGTGGAATACTGAAAATCTGCAGGACTCACGAATGGGCTGACTCGGCTCTGACAGGCCCTTGCATAAAAGCTGACCCCTCCTCCCCCCGTACCCGCAATCCTATACCACGTGAATTTTTGACATTCTTCTCTCGGGTTACTCGAGATTCAGACGTTGAGACGTGATGGACCGAGTCGACGTGCGAGGTCGGACAGTGATATAGTGAAAAAAAAAGAGAACGAAGGGAGTGCGAGGGAATGAAAAGTGGATGGAAAAAAAAAGAAGAGATATGGGCACCAATTAACGCCAACGGCTCATCGCACTGACATCTTTCCCTATCTACCCCTCTCCCCCGCCACCAACCCTTCTCTCGCCAGGTGATAAATATTCGAGGGAACTATTCCTAGTACCATCTGAGCCCTGACGGATCCATTTCGTTCAATGTTACGCAAATTATCCCAATCCCGAGGCAACGTTGTCCTATTAATCATAGAAGCACACGAGAAAAGCCACTTCTCCACTGGCTCATTCCTTTCTACCTTGGCCCTCGATGTATAAACCCAATATACAGGCTTGACCAAAAGTAACGAGCGTGCTATTCAATTTATTACAATTCTTGATCCCACGATCCAAATATATATTTTTAGTGTCTTAGGATAAAGTTGGTTAAAATTGGTTGAGCGAGAAAACAATTTTTTTTTATTGTTAATGATTTATGTATTTTTAATTAAAAATTTATTTTTGGCCGTTCGAAAAAAAATTATCATTTTTAAGGAAATTCATTTTATTAAGTTTATTTGTATTAGGTACTAAAAAATGTAGTCCAGCTGAGAAGAGACTTTTCAAGAAATGATCGATATTAATTTTCAAGAAAATAATTCGATATGTTGGATATTGATTTTCAAAAAAATGATATCGAAAATTTCTTCAAAGGACTTATTTCAGCTGCACTACATTTTTTTACTAATAAAAATATACTAGTTGAAATGAATTTCCTTAATATTAATAATTTGTTTCAAACGATCAAAAATAAAAAAAAATAGAAATAAATAAAAACATTTAAAATGTATGTATCATTAACAATAAAAAAAAATTCTTTTCTCGCTGAACCAATTTTATCCTTTTTTTTATATTTTACGAAAAAGAAGAGCCAAAAAAAAAAGTGTAGTCCTTTTTCACTTTCTGAGCTTGTTACCTGAGCCCTGCTCACGAGATATCCTCTGCACCGATTGTTCAAAGTGTTGAGACAATAAATTCCCCCTCCTCGCCTCTCGGCCCCCTTAAACCCCGAACATTCCGGTGCAATGTGATTGTCCCATGGAATTCGTAGTTTTTTGCGATTGAGCTCGCTTTCTCTTGCCCTCGGGAGGATCCATTCTGGTCCTGTAATACGATAAATTTATTTCGTCTTCTTCTCCTCTCGCTCTCCTCCGACTATTACTTTGCGCGTATCTTTAGCCGTTCAGCATAGTCGGAGCCGACTAAAATGTACACATCCTTCGAACGTTGGATTCTCAGGAGAGGGTCGAAGATAAATATATATAGGCTTGGAGGATCTCGTAGGACGAAAGCTTTCGGGGCTTACCCACCACTCTGACGTAAAATCGTTTCGAGCTTTTATGGATATAGTCGAGCATCACATTTACCGTTCGTACAAAAATATCGTGGGGATACAACAAGACTTATTTTTTAACAACACCCTTATCAATTTTTGTTATCTGATCTTCTTCCCATACAATGCCAATTTTTTGTTTTAATTTTTTCCTACTGCAAGTATTTCATTTTTTATATCATTTTTATAATTTATTTTTTATATAATACTTTGAACATTCGATATATATAAAGTTATTGAAGAATAATATATATATAATTCTTCAATCACATTTATTTGGCCCAGCATCGAAGATACGTCCGCCCTGTATCGAGTTACCCCTCTCATCGTGCACTTTCACGACTCGATCATTCCCCCTTATCGCATCGATCATTCTTGAGTCTACACTCGTGACGTTTCCGATCAGAGGCAAAGAGAAGAACCCGAAATTGTGTGTACAGGAACAAAAATAATAATAATCATAGGCAATAACAATAATGATATATTATCAATATTTTATTTTTATAAATTATTTTGATATATTATTAATAATAATCACAGTTTCAGCAGTTTGATTTTGTTTGGATTTGTTTGAACCCAAACAAAATAATAATAATAATAATAGGCAATAATAATGATGATTCCTTATTAATATTACATTTTTATAAAGTATATGAACATATTATTAATAATAATCACGTTTTGAGCATTTTAATTTTTCTTTATTTAAAATTATTCGAAAAGATAAAAAATGAAGACGGGCGTACAGACAGTTTACCGTGGCATCACGTCTACCAATTGCTTTTTACCGAGATTCACGTGTTAACAACGCGGTTAAGGCAAAAGAGGGTAACTCAAACTTTCGCTATAAGGGAGAAAGGTCGGGCGAGGCCTTTTAATTTTACGGTCTTCGTGAGCACAAAACCAACCGCCCGCCAGCTCATGGCAAAGCGAGGAGGGAACGCGGGGGTATAAGTGTGCGAATGTATGTAATCATATGTACACTCCTGTGTCTCAGAGTGGTGACAGAATATTTAAAGAGGATCCCCGTTGGTAGACGGTCAATAATGAGGGTTGGCAGAGGTACAAGTTCGCCCACTTTTCATCCCTGAAAATTTTCTTTTCATCTAAAGCGTCTCGTCTCCTATCTAAGCTTTGATCTGTTTTTCGATTAAAAAAAAAAAACGAGTCCCCTTGATTTTGTAATTCAATTATTATTTCTTTAATCCTCCAGAACTCTCTAATTTTGTTCTTTCTTCTCTCTCTCTCGATATTTTTTAATTAGCTTTGAACAAAACTCCTATTTTTCAATATTTCATTTTCATTGCATTATAAATAAATATATATTTTAAAATTTTGATATTTCTCTGTTTTCGAAATTATTTAATTATTATATAGTTGATAATTTTATTATTATATAGTTTTCTAATTATTTTTCGAAACGTAAAGTTGACAAATAAATCAACGAGGCTTCGCTTCTTTTTTTTTTGTAAATTTCGTTGCACTTTGCCAGGCATATTTTTCAATAAAAGTGATCGATCTTCCCCAATAAATTGTCGCCCCAATCGAGGGAGAGACTTATGCAAATTAACTGGGAAAAAATAGCAGGCTGCAGTTGTAATTATGTCGTTCTTTCGGTGGAAGTAATCCACTTTGGTGGGCAAGGAGCGACCGTGTTGCCTGTCTGACTAATACGGAGTGTAACTACTGGAAAAAGAGACTTTCCTTCCTCTCTCTCCCTCTCTCTCTCGCCATTACGTTTCTTCGGTAGAAAATGGCAAAATGGCACACACCCTGTCGTGCAAACGTGAAAAAAAGCATAAAGTGAGTTTGCTCATCCCTGGTTGGAGGTTAGCTCGTAAACGTGCGGTGGCGCTGGCATCTGTGCCACTTCCTCATCCCCGCCCTCTACCTCCTCTGCTTAAAGCAATTATTTTTAATACAGAAAAAGATTTATGACGTGAAGGCACAGGTGTATATGCTGTGCTTTCAGACAAAAGCTCCTATGCTTTCTCCCTCCCTACCTCCCTCTACCCTTTGACCCTTTCCCTCTCTCTCTCTCTATTGTAACAGGCGTATGACGTTTATGTCTTCTCAAATATAACTTTGTGACTCTCTTTGTCAGCCCATTGTGTCAAATTTCGTTCATTCTCTGGACACACACGAACTGTGAGTACATTTTAAATGAAGATTAAATCAACCAATCGCGAGTCACGGTTTACGTCTTGTAAAAAGGACAAAAATTATGTAATCAAATATAACAATATAAAGTTTTTAAAAAGTCCTAAATAAAAATAATGATAGGAGAAAAATAATATAAAAAAGTTACGAGAATGTAAAACATAAATTATGTTTTACATTTATAAATATAAATATAAAAATAAAAAAAATAGAAATATATATTTAAGATATATAATATTAATATAAATATAACTTAAATATGAAAAATCTCAAACTAAAAAAGTTATATACTCCGAAAAAAAAAAATCCAAATCGAGTGGCACTCGTGGATGGCTTCGGAACATAAACCGGCCAATTTCCGCTGAAACAATACGACATTATTCCCGAGCAATTATATCCGGCTCGCTCGAATATCCGAATCACTGAAGAGCGATTATAAATTCTTTTTATTTCATCCGTTCGAGATCTTTGTGCACCGAGTGGTCGATTAATTATTTGCCATAATATCGGGCCAACAATTCGTCCGACCGAACGATTATGGTAAATTTTCAAAGTGATCGATAGGCATCGATAAAGCACTCAGACGGCCAATCAAATTTTCAACACTAATGGCCAACATCCCGCACCATTTCCCAAAACCTCTTGTCTCTCGGACGCACATCCAGGACTTGCGGTTGCACTAACGTTAATGTGCGGCCTGCTGCACGGATCGGACAACTTTCCTCCTTTTTTTCCTTTCCCCCTATCCCCCCCCCCCCTCACCCCTTAAGCTCCCACACTCCCGATCATGCGTCCCGACTGAGAGATGGAAAAAGGGCCCTGTATACGACGATTAAACCGCGACGCTTTTAGTTTAATTGCCCCCTTCCCCTCCCTCCGTAACTCGTCCAACGAAACACCACGATATCCCTACAACGCTTTTTGGCATATACGTTTCGCGTCGTCCCTTGTACACATCAGGTGATTCATGATTCGAGTATCCCTGTGTCCAATGGAATTTAAAGACCAAATTTATTGGAATAACCCGCACGGCCGTCTGGCCAAACTTGCCTACGGGGACCCCCCCTTCCTGCTTGGCTATCACGTGCACTCTGTTCTGGAGAGAATATCAAGGGATGAAAAAAAATGTATATGTATATATGTCGAGATAAAAAAATGTACTTGTTTTACTTTTTTGTTTATTTACTTACAAATATATTTATTTATCATATATTTTTATCTATTTTTTACAGATTTATTGGAGGTTTTATATTTATTATTTTCATGGTCTTTATTCGTTTTTTTTTCATTTTTGTAATTTGATTAATATTTTTTCTTCTTATTGATTTTTTTCATGAATATAAATATATATTTATCGACGCATAAATGGGAAGAAATATACACGTGTATTCGTAAGTGTAGATTGGAAAAAAAGGGTGGGTGGAGACGTTAAAAATTCTCATTCCGAAATGTCATAGCTCGAGTCAAAGGTTGGAGATCAATTGGATGAGGGAGTTTAGCGTTGGGGAGGTTCGAGATCGTACTCCAAGGGATGGATCCAAAGGCACCGGAATAGGGGTGCACCAAGTAACCCTTCTCATCGTTTCCCTTCATGGGTGTGTATAGGAAGGGAGGGACAAAGGGAATTTCAAGACCGCGAGGATATATCGAGTGATTAGGCTACTGTGAAAATTAAAAAAAAAGGAGAGATCGATGCTACCGCCAGATCAGATCGGCGTGCAAGCCCTATCTGTTTTTCAACCCGTTCGTAACTGTTTCCATTATTTTTTTTTTATTTCTCTCTCTCTCTCTCTCTCTCTCTTATTCGCTCGAATAATTCACCATTCTCCGGTGCACCCACACATCCCCAATGAAACAATAATAAAACGATCCCCGCAGGATTTATGCACGAAACTTTTGCTTCGTGAAGGACAAAAAAAACAAATAACGAAAAACAAGGGAGAGAGAGAGAGAGTAAAAAAAAGAAACGAGGGAAATTGGTACTTCGGGGAATCATGAAAATCGCGTCAAGCTTTACAGCTCCCCAATAAAGCGATCCGTACACCGTGTTTTCCCCGTCGATAGTAAATATCCTATAAATACGAAAAAAAATATTCAAAAAATCAAAATAAAAAATACAAAAGTTTCTATGTTAATTAATTATAAAAAATTAGACGTTTTCATTTTAATAAATGCATTTTATAATAATGTTGATAAATAAAAATTCGAAGAAATTATCAAAACACCAAATTATAAAAAATTATAAATTTCGAAAAAAAAATACGGTTATAAAAATACACGAGTTTCAATGCGATACGGATATGGTTGAGGAATAAAAAAAATACCTAATTATGCCATCCCCCGGCGCACATTGGCCTTCAAAAACGTTCGGAACAAATCGCCGCACAATTTTCGTCGAGCCTCGAAGCTCGTCGTCGTCAGGAGGGCCTTTCTGATTTTCTTATTAGCACAGATATTGCCTCGATGAGGCGGAAGGGTGCCGAGAGCGGAGGTGGGGGAAGGGAGTCGGGGGCAATAATTTATCCAGGCTCGCGCGGGGCCAAAATGTTGGGCTGCGAGGGGGGTTTCCAAGGGGGTGAAGAATCGTGCCGAGGGGTGCGAGAGGACTAACCCTACTTTGGGGTTGAGCCCTGGCGCGGGGAAAACAAAATGTTCTCGCTTCGAAGGTAGAGGAGGGGGGCTAGGATTTTTGCACCCTCTCGAGTGCACACGATTCGTACACCAATGACGTGTGCACGTGGGTAGCTCGCGCGAGGTTCGCTCTAGCGCGAAAATAAGTGAGTGTATGATGTACGGTCGCAGGGGGAAATTATTTGTTGCGAGAGCGGAAAAATAGAGGGAGTTAAATGTAGGGGACGAGGTTAGGAATCGGGGGAGGAGGTGAGCCAGAGGATGGTGAATCGAAAAGAACGGGGAGAAAGACAAAATTGTTGAAAGGGCACGTTAAGGGGTTGGGCTATCGTGAATATTTGAAAAAATCGAACATCGAGAAACAACGCGAAACGCAGAGTCCAACGTGCAAGAATAACAGATATCGATGGACTTGAAGTTCGCATCGTTTGCAGCAATGACATTTTTTTTCTTATTTTTTTATTTCCTTAGATCTATGATTTGGCGAAATATTTTTTTTGTCTTTGAATTCTAGGTTATCACAATAATGATTTGTATAATTATTGAGGTATTTTAATTACGATAACAGTGAACAAGAAATAGATAAATTAAACAATAATTATTTTCAACCTCACAGATGTCGAAGGTTATTTAAAAAAACCTGTGATCTCGTTTTTTGTCAACTTTATTTTATAAAGTAGCACAAACGATTTATGAATATTTAATCAATACATAAACATTCAATAAATAAAGAATATAATCCCTTTTAGTCGCAAAAAAAAATCGACAAGTATAAATTGTATAGAAAAGAAAAAAGAAATGCTTTCGATCCGACAAAAGTGTAAAAGTGAAAATCCAGGGTATCGGAGAGCCCCAAGCGAGGCCCATAGTTTTCGTGCTCGGATCAATCCCCGGAGTCGTCAATCGCGATTAGTCGAAGGACAGCTCGTGCCTGGCGCGCGCTCCCGAGACGTGGCCCTCGTGACGTGCGGAAACTCGAGGACGAAGAAGCTTTCCAATAGGAAGCTCGAGTTATCTGGGGATCGCGAACTGCTCAGCCATTACTGCTGCCAAGTTTCCTTGATTCTGGTATATACGGAGAGAGAGGAGATCGTGGAGACGCGTGGGCGTGAATATATCTGCACGTCCACACATCGGGAATCTCGGGACGAGGTTAGCTCGTACAAGACGAGTAGAGGAGAGATTCGCAGGAGAGCACCACCGGCAGACGGCGTCGCGGAATTAATTACCGTGCTCCTTCGCAATGCCGATCGAAGGAATATCCGCTTCGACGCGCATATCCCATCCGAAAAGCACCTCCAACGACGACAACGACGACGAAGACGACCTCGATCCGCCTGTCTATTTGACACTGTCTCTCTCAATCTTCCAATGTCTCTCTGCCTTGTACTCCCGTTCCCATTCGTTTTCTATCCCTCTTTTCCCATTCCTCTCATTGCCCTCTCTCTCTCTCTTTGGATTCCCCTTGCTCTCATTCATCCGTCTCGCGGAGTCAGTGAGATCCGAGATTCCAGAGGAACCGTGTTTCCATGACGCTGGAATAACGAACGCGAGCCTAGCTCTCATCCTACAACGATATATACAGGGTGATTGGAAATTCGATCTGTTCCTTCAATGGCTTCGTTCTAGAGGTCATTTGAAACAAAAGACCCAATAACTATCGCTCAAATATCGGTTGGTACTGGCTTATCATTTTAGACATTTTTTAAAACTATTCACAAATTTTTGTCATTTCTTGAAACTTTAGACGTTGAAGGTATTTCTAAAAAAATGTTGTAAAATTATCTGGATTTTTAATAGTCATGAATTTTTGTTGTCAATTTTACGATATAAATCATTTGAATAAAGAGAAATGTGAATAAATTATTTATATATTCATTTCTAGAAACTTTAGAGGATAAAGGTATTTCTGAAAAATATTTTTTGAAATTATCTGTATTTTTAATAACAATGAATTTTTCATCGACTTTACGATATAAATCATTTGAACAAAAAAAATGAATAAATCACGAATTAATAAAAATTGACAAATGAAATAAAAAATAAAATGCAAAAAAATGTGTAGTTTAGAGTTTTTGGTTTTTCGTTTAAATTAATATTATGTATAAAGCTGAGCCATTGCGGGCAGCGAATTCAAGAGAAAGAGATACCAAGGGTCGAAGGGGGTTTGATGGCCTCCGTGTGTCACCGATCTCTCTCGCTACAGAAATTCTCGAGTCTCCAATCCTCCGTCTCCCCAATGTGATCCCCATGCCCCCCGCGTGCCACCATCGCGCTATTTCCTCGCTCAACCGGGATGTAAATCCCATTAGCGAACTTGACACGGGCGACTCTGATTTGGTAAGCCCCTCCGCCCTCCCGGTCTCCCTCAAGCCCTCATAACGAATGCGCTCGAATGCTCTCGCTGCTCTATCCGTTATACACGCCCAGCAAAATCCCGCGAGCGACCCTTTCTCGCGATCTTGACGTTTTACTTCTCTTTCGAGCTGCGGTGCCATTTTACAGCTGATGTCAGGCTTTGTGGTCCAGATCGAATAGAGAAAACGAAAAGTTAAAAAAAAATAATTCTCATGTAACTCATGAAAAATTATAAGTCTAAAAGATATCTGTCAAACGAAGAATTATTATGAAATTATTTCGAGTCAATATAAATTAATAAAAAAAAAATTAATTAATAAATAAAATACAAAAATTGACAAATAATATTTAAAGTCGCTATAACGTCTAAATTAAAACCCAAATAAGCCCAAACAAACAATTAATTTATATAAAAAATGACGTCATCATAAAATATACATTAAAATAAATAACAAAATATTTAAGAAACATAATCACACTTTACTTTTTCCATTTATAAGCCCACTTACGAAGCAAAGTATTTAGAAAAATCTTTCACAACCACTCATGCTAATAATTTCGTCTCGAAGTAGACGAGAAAAAAAAAAGAATCGCGAGAGCTAAATTGCGTTTGGAAAAAAATTTCTTCGTAAATATATTTGGATAAAACTATTTGTCGACGGGGTGAGAGATTTGCCGTGAGAGGCAATTCGTTTCCGCGCCCCTCTGCATTATTTAAAGTGCGGAAGCGAGAGACGCCGAGAAGCTTTTTTTTTCACCCCTGATATATATACATCGATGCACTATACATTTTTTATCGCGTATACGTTTGACTGTGTATATATATATATAAATGTATATGTATATTCGAATATATCTCCGCTTCCAGCTATTTCGAATTTCGTTAAGCGATTTTATTAGGGACGAGCGGTAAGTCGGCTCGACGGAAGTGCCGACAGCTCCTAAGAGATCGATAACTCGAGGTGAGAGAAAAAAAAATAAATTCGCACTCTGTATCTTTACTTTTCTCGCTTCCTGCATCTTTCCCCCAATTCTTGTGTATTGCGCAGCTCTTCGACCCAAAGTGACTGAGATTTCCACTTCCGGTCGACAAAATTTGCCCTTCCAGTATACCGATCGATTCCCAAAAAATCATTATTTTTCCAGCTGTCAGAACTTTGAATTTTTTCAAAAAGTTCAAAAATTTTCATTCTCGACAGCTAATATACCGGGTGTCCCAGCTTAGTCGACTCACTCGAATTTCTTCGAAACTATTGCGACACGAAAATATGTTTCAAACAAAAATTTTACGATTCGAAGCGGTCTTAAATGAGACACCCTATATATTGGCTCACACATACATAAATACATGTTTGCACGTAAGTGTATAATAAATACAGTGTACGCGAGACGTTTGGCCAAAGTTCTGAGTCGAGGAGGGACGAAAGTCCTAAAAGAGGGGAAAAGGCAGACTCAGTCAGACAACCTCTGGCTCTGACTTACACTTGTGTTGGTATAACTCTGAACGTCCGATATCTCGTTTGAACGGGATGAGAACGAACTTTCCCTCTCACTCTTCGTCCCTCTGTCGCCCTTGCCAACTTATTCTTCACTTCTCTCTTGCTCCCTCTTTGACTATATATATGTACGTTTCTCTCACTTTTGGTGAAGTGCCCTTTCTTCCCTTCGCCCTTTACTATCTACCTCTCTCTCTATCTCTTTCTCTCTTTTCGTATATATAGCAAGTGAATAATCTTGTATGCATACAGGCCCGAAGCCTCTCCAAGTAGTAACGTCGCTAGTAACGGCACAGTCAGACAGAAATGGGTCGGACCTTCCAGCCAGGGGCTTTACGTTGAAAATTCCGCGGTTTCGAAACCATCTCGATATTGAAACTGAACGCGATGGGTTATTTTCAAAACCGCTCAATTATTGTTAAATCCTTCGTATCCTGATAATTATTCGATTGCCACAAATTCGTCAGCCTCAGATGAAATGTATTGCATAATTAAATATGTGTATAATTAAAATAATAATTTCCTGGAGACAACAGAATTATTGAAAATTTGTTTATATTTGTTTCGATTTTGATGTGTTATATTCCATTTATTTATTCATATTCATTAATGTTAATTACTTTACTTTCGAAATATTTCAATTTCGATATTTACGAAATAAATAAACTAAATAGTAATTTCCTTTCGTTTAATTTTAATAATTTAGGAATCAAATAATTATTCAGAATTACTGACTTAAAAAATAAAACAAATTAAATATGTATTCAGCTTTGCAATAAAGAGAAACGACACTGGCAGTTTGGAGGAATCAGTCGAGCGAGAAATAAGCTGCGATGGATGAACGTTTTTCCAGCATTTATCAATAATCCATATTTTCTCAATTACGCTTGTATTATTGTCATTGCTCCGATATTGGGTGTTTTTTGTTCACCTGTTCTCCACGTCAAAATTGGACCTTCGAGGCGGATGAATAATTTATCATTGCGAATTATTTATGTTTTTACGAGCGCACCGAAGTCTGGCCGGAAAAGGACAAGAATGGAGGAACAGTGAGAGGGAGGGAGGAGGAGGAGGCTCGTTTCGAATTCGTTCTTGGAGAAAAAACGAAATATCGATTTCAATTCCCCGTGCGAGGGAGGAAAGGAGCGTGGAAATAGATCGTTGAGAGGCTGCCCTTGGAGAAAGAAGAGGCACTACTTTTTTCTTTTCTTTTCTTTTATTAACCTATGCATACTTGAAATCAGACTGGCTCTCCGGTTCCTCTGGGCACAATTGCGCACCACTCTTTCTCTCCCTCGCGATCTCCAGCTTCCACTTTTCTACCCCCTCGCTGAGTGAACACACATCCCCTACAGGTGGATGAAAATTTAAAAATGGGAGCTTCATTCGCACAAAAGAAAGCCTGATATGACGAAACAATAAAAAAAATCTTTTTTACAAAAGTCAATTTGACAAGGAAGTATGGATCGATCATTTTTCAATGCAACTTCCGGAAAAGTGATTTTTCACCGAGTGATTAATTTAAACAATATTTATTATCAACTGGCATATTTTCTAATTTATTTTTCAGCCATTTTCCAATGTATGCTAAAGAAAAGTAGAATTCACTGTTTTTCAGAATATCGATTGGTTATCATTATCATTATGCATTGTGTTTCTTTGGAATATTCTTTTTCGTTCATTCGGTATTCTCTGATTGTTTCGATCCTTGGTATCTGATGAATCATCACAATGCGGGTGATCATCGACCCGAGAAGAAAAATGAACGAGGTACGATATTCGAGACCGAAAATGAAGGAACGAATGCGAGAGGAGGGTATCGTTAGAAATGCCTCCTATATTTCTTTTCGATCGTCTACAGGATGATCCACAATTAATAGGCGATGATAATGTACAAGATCATCCACAATTAATGGGCACTGACCATAAATAGAATAAATCACAACTATCGATTAAAAATGGAATTTCGATATTTTTTAAATATACGTATTTCGCAATCATTTTTTTTTTCGAAAAAAAGCAAATGGATTTATCATCCCAATGAAACTTTGACCACCATAATTTACACAAATAATTGTTTCATGCTATAACAAAAATTAAAAATCTCGAAGCTCTTGTGTGATGACGAATGAAGGCCCAATGTTTGTGAATCATCTTGTATAAACGGATATAATCGCGGTTATGTGTATTTTTCGTTTTTTAACACCAGAATTCCGGGGAGTTTTCTGCTTATTATGAGTGAAGGCGTCCGTTGATCCGTCGGACGCCTTACGAGGGTAACCACCCCCCTCCGCGATTCCCATCCCCCGGTCCACGTGGAGTGTTTCCCTCGCTCGTATTGTACATTATGTGTATAGGAATCCGGAGAGAATGTAAAGGAAAAGCCCCGAGAAGTGTACCGATATATAGATAAGGGGTTGGGGAATGGCAGGGTAGTAATACCGGGCCGGGAATCATCCGGCAAAGATGCACGCGGTGGGAGCTTCGAGAGTAAGGAGAAAGACGAGAGAAGGAAAAAGGGATAAAGGTATAGAGAAAAGGTTCGAGGTATCCTACGGATCGTGCAAAAGGAGAAAGGGATCCGCGAGAAGGGCTGCAAGACAATTTGCCGACTATTCCGAGAATGCAACCCTCCCCGTTTTCCAAGCCCCTTGCACCCTCCTCACCTGCCTCTTCTTACCTCATCGATTCTCTTTCTCTCCGGCTCCCCTGACTCCCGAATACGATCCAAACGAAATTTAATGAAACGTATCATTAATCCAGTTATCCACGAAAGTAAATCCTAAACTCCCAGAGGTTGGGTTAGGTAATTATCTAAATATAGAATTAATTAATTATCTAAATTTAATAGAATTCTATAAATCTGAAATTTATAGAATTTATTAATTATCTAAATTCATAACGAATTAATTCTCTAAATATTAATTAATTATCTAAATATATAATTTGTAAATTCTTTTTAGGTCAGAACCCTACTTATTTTAGAGGTTATGATTAACATCTTAATAGGGTTGGACATTAGGACTAAAGCCCGAATCCTTTCCTCATGAAACGAGAAATAAAATAATAATTAACAATAATCATTTTTTCAACTCCACTAGGTGTGAGATCAAAAATGCTCTTTGCCCTTTCACGATGCTCTCGGGTCTGAAGTTTAAGGGATTATAGCGGTATAAAAGAAATCATCTTGGAAAAAGTCCAATCCTGTCACGCGATTCCAAATTCCAACGAGAGAAAGAGTAAGAGAGAGCTCATCAGTTGAAAGCAAGACCAAGCACCAAGATCACCTCCGAAACTTATGATCGTTATAACCGGGCAAGAACATTGTGTAAGCCGGTGGGCGATAAGCGCGTTTGTAGCTCATTCTAATCGTTATTTAAAACGGCCTTTCCGCAGGTATATCGTTGGGAGCCCGGACCGTTGGACCTACGGTGCTAAACTCCACCGTGTGTAATCTTACGCTCGCGAAAATACTTTTGCCTAATCGTATATATTCGAGGGGCGGGGAAAAACGACTCGCTAAAAGCTACGTTGATGTAGTATGGGATTTACGGAGATTCGCGAGTGCACGATAATACGTCCTCGAGTATCGCCTCCTCCCTTCGCCCTTTTCCTTCACCCTTCGACCTTCCTTTTTAGTTTTTAGTATTTTTTTTCCACCCTCCTGTCGAATCGAATTTTCTCCAACCTTGAAAGAATGCCTAAACGATTTGTTGTTACTCAAAATACTGGTGGAGTTTAAAAACTTTTTTTGAGTATTTTTGAATCATGAAATAATTATTCCGAATTTATTGTTATTGAACCGTTGTTATCGAAGATTTGTTTCGTTTATTAGCAAATAGCTAAAGGCACAGGGCGATAACTTTTGCCCTTTATCTTTCCTCGCCTTTCTTTCCTCTTGTTGTGCGAGAGGAGAAATTCAATTGGAAGTAAACAGTCCGGGGTACGGCGAAGGATTCGAAAACTGATCCGTATTGCTTCTCGGGCTATCGAGAATTTCTCCGAACAATGAATTCTACTCGCATTCCTTCACCGTGCGATCAAAAAAAAAAAAAAACAAGAGAAAAAAGAATAAGCGATAGTCCAGACGCCTGGGCGCTAAAATTTCATTGTGATTTTTTAGATCGTACTTTAACGCAAACTTGATCAGCTGAAAAAAAAATTCATTTTATATTTGAACTCATAAAACCCAAGTTAATTTTTCATCAAAGAAAGAAAAGTCAAAAATGTCAAAAAAAAAAAACGTATGGAAAAATCGTACAATTTTTAAAAAGTATTGCAGTAATGATATTAAATTTTATTTATTACGATACAAAATTGAAGATTATCGATAGTGTTACGAGATAAGAATATTTGAGGATATTCAAAATGAGAACGTTTCCTGGGTGTCTCTTGGTCCCTCGGTTCTTTTTGTTCTCGAGACATCGATGCGAACGGTAATAGGAAAGCTATCATTGAAGCGATAGTTCTGTTACAACTTCCTTCGTCGTAAAGTGAAATCGGCCGGAAGCTCAGGAATACGAGAGGTAAGGGATATCGACGAGAGTAGACGGGGTAGACTTTCACGACTGAGTCTCGTCGCTACGAGATACACTAAAAGCCGTAAGCCGCGCGTGTCTGACCGCGCTCTGTCGCGAGTACCTTCACGAACTCTTCGCTGTTCAACGACCCTCGTACATCCTTTTTTTTATTCATTTTTTTTTACAGTCGTACCTATTATTTTTTTATTGGCATTATTACTTTTATCATGCTTCCTATTATTATTTTTTATTAACATTTTTATACTTTTATTATTGCTCCCATTATTATTGTTTTACATTTTTGCAATGGTTCGGTTTTTATTGTAATTTTTTTTGCATGATTAATAATGAGATTAATTTTATTAATTTATTATTAAGAAATGAATTAATGGCTTATTAATTTTTATCATTATCCTTATCATCAGTAGTATTGCTACGATAATTATATTTTTTTAATAACTTTCTAGACTATTTTTCATTATTTCTAATTCTGGTTTGGGTTTGTTTGGGTTTCATTTGAATGAATAATTGATTAAATTTTTATTCAAAATTATTACAATTCTCATTTCCGTTGAATCTTCGAGGGTCACGATCTCGCAATATTCAATCGTATTGTCCGACGATTTAACGAATTTGTATGTTCGTTCAGTGTTATACGAGGAAATAGTGGCGCATCCATGCGTGCATACATACGGAAATAGGTAGGATTTTCACGAAGGTAAACTGGGTGCTCCCGATAATGCGAGATCCTATTGGAGGGGAGAACGAGGTTGGGGGAGGGGGGGCCTGCAATATCCAGATATCAGGAAAAAGATCGGGAAAGTTTCTATGCATTACGCTACCGTTACGTATGTAGATTTGCATTATATTGTAGGATGTATGCGCATGAATGTACACGGACAAGGTACGTCAACCTCCATGTATATCGAAAGGTACGAGTGTGCGCGTACTTCTGTTATTGTTGACGTTTCTGGTATATCTGGTCCGTCGTATTCACGATACGCGACTCCATGGTCGTTTACGTGTCTTTTTTTTCTTTCTTTCTTCCTTTTGTGAATAAACCTGTATACGTATTTGCCCTTCTTATACCAATTCCAGACTTGGATATCTCGATATCCGCTCGAAATGAGTACGAGATCGTGAAGGCTTTTATTACTGTCCCTTTGCTTTTTTGTCGTACGAACGAAGAGGCAGGGGGAGGGAGAATTTTTATTTAAGGGGTCAGACTAGTGTGAAAATGAAAATAATTATTAAAAAATCAAAAAAGAAATTATATGAATTATTATTATGCAAATATAATAGCACGTAATAGACAAGCATGAAAAAAAAAATATGGATCGCGATTTTAACTAGCGTAATCAATAGGTAGGCCTGGTCTCTCGATAAACGAATAATAAATTTTTATTCCACCGGGAATTTTCTCGCCCCCTCAGTTTTTTCTTTCGGTTTCGAGGTCCTTTCCGATTCTGATTTCTCCAGCGAATTCTCAGACTGTTCGTCGAGTGGTTCGCATCGCACGCGAATCCTACGTGGATTCCCAAGAGCTTTTCAGTCCGAAGTATTCCTGGCCTTCATTGGCTCAGTCCCTCTCTGTCTCTCTCTTTCTCTTTCCCTTTTACGCGCTACTGGCTCTTGTAGGTCTTAATCTCGAATTAATTAAGCGCCAGACTACTCGGTCCCTTCGTCTTCGAGTGCGGACCACTTTTTCCATTACACGGCTCGGCCGTCGAGAATACGCGAATCGCTCTCGCGACCACCTAACCCACGCGTGCGTTCGCTATAAATTAACGCCCCGGTGTGGATATAAGCCGCGCGTGAAAACAGACTCGTCACGATCCACGATCAATTTTCACACGTCGATAAAAAATTTCATCGCGGGAGTGACTTTTCAACCACCTCTCGCATTTTCACGAATTTAAATTTCGATTCTTTTTTGTTATCCAGTAAAACTACCATTTTTCGTTATAATATTTGTTTGTACTAATAATAATTATTATTATACCAATACCGATTTTTAAAAAATCAAAGATCAATTTTATTGAATTTAAAATAACGTATAGTAATAGTTAATATTAATAAAAAATAACCTGATTGATACAAAAAGTAACAATAAAAAAAATCGTAACACAAATGTTAGTATATTAAAATGAATATTCTTAATATAATAATATTCTTAATATTATTTATATAAATATTGGTACATTATATACTATTCGTTGAATTTTTCTATCGATTATTTTGATTGTTAATTTTTATTTGAATAATATTAATTATAAAATATTTATTTCCATAATTCGATTTTGTTTTGTTTGCAAAAACATCGTCACCACCAGAAAATTCGTCATAATACCACGACTTTGAAAAAAAAAATCATAGTCGATGAATTTTGAGCTCGAGTGAATCTGGGCAATACTTCGCGTCTCTCCTCACTCCTCACTTGGTCGTATGGATATATATTCTTTTTTTTTTTGTTTTTTTTTTCATTTCGGAAAATTGAAAAGTGACTGGACAAGGCGAGTGGTATATATGGCAGTTATGGGAACTGCATCGATTTGATTAAAATTCGACGATGCTTCGCGACGCCCGAGTCGACGATGCGTGTATGGATGAAATCATTTTTCGTACATATTCACTTTACACACGTACGTTCGATACAGAGAAAAATTATTCGACGTGTCCTCCTCCCCCTCCTTCCCTCCCGCCCGTCGCGCTCTTTCGATTTTTTTCTTTCGTTCACGATACTATATTTGACAGCGCACTGTTGAAGCCTCCAGCATTCCGTTTTAAAGCTCGCCACTTTTCAATATCGATTGACTCGATTGTAGACTATTCGCTTCGTGACGTTTCTATTCATTGGTTATCCCATGTAGAATAGTCTCGCCGAGCGAAATATTTCTGTTGAAAAACCGTCCTCCATCGAAAACTATCTATCCTCCCATACATATAAAAGGACATATATGTATATATATATATGTATACGTTCAAACTTTGAGCCAAATATAAACACACTCGCGCTTATAAAAATGCTCGAATGTTCCCTACATCGCGACGATACGGTCCCCCGAGACGAAAATTCCTCCAACCCAAACAAAAAAGAAAATATTTTAATAATAAATCCGCTTTGATCAAACTCGTTAATTTTAATTAAAATTCCATCGAAAATTCCTTTATTCGAACAAATGAGTTCGGTGAATATTGGCTACGCATTGATTCGCAGTGACCGCAACGGAACATCGATAAACAATAAAATTCAAACATTTTTATTTACCTCAAAAGTATGAACGAAAATTTTGATTATTGAATTTTCTTTAAAAGTAATTCTTATCAGAACTAGATTTTTTGTTTCGTGATGCTTTTAAAATTAATTAATTTTTTTTATTCAAAAATTAGATTTTAACCCAAACAGACAAAAGCGATTATCGTTATATTCTCGAATTTGAATATTCATCACGAACTTTTTGGATATTGATATATTTGCAAATTGAAAAATTGAAAAATTCGAGAATGCTTCGGGAACTCGAATACGAGGAGAATTCGGAGTTCGTTCACTCGCTATCACCTGGGAAACGGTCACAACGATAAACTCCCGGTTTGAGTCGTGGTACACATGCAGCTCGGGAAGTTTGGCGTTCCAAGGTACGGCCAGGAGAGCCCTTTCCTGTGCGGCATGGAACTGTACCTTGAAACGTTTAAATCGTCGGGATTGACGGTCGCGAGTTAAGGGGAGGAAGAATCGTGTGACCACAAAGCGTCGCGGGTATTTCAGGTTGGCGATGCTATTGTTGTCTCGACGATAAGATCCCGGTGAGTTAAATCACGAGACCGCGACTAGAGTATATTTCAGGTTGTTCGCGTTTCAAGCCCTCCCCCCCCCTGCAATCTCTCTCTCTCTCTTTCTGTCTTCCGGGGAGTCTCGGAGCCATCATCCCGAGTCTGTTCGAGCTCGTACGTACGAGTCGAAAGAGACAGTTTGAGTTATGCAGGTCGGTGTCCTGTGAACACCGGGGCTTGCATTGGTGCAACCCTTAGACAGGGGAGGATCGTTCCTACTACCTGTATACAGGCTCATTCAGAATTATCAACAGTAGAATGTCACTTTTGAAAGAAAACATTGGCTTTTGATGCACTTGACCTGCACTTAATTTTAATAAATAAATATATTTAATCAATGCACTTAATTTTAATAAATATTCATTTAATTATTACATCAATTAAATTTTTTTATCATAGTAAGCCAATAATTATATGATTGTAAAAAGTATTAATTAAAAATGAAAAAGAAACGAAACTTACATTTTTTAAACTAATAATAATAATAATAAAAATAAAGTAAATGTCTTATTTTTTAAATCATTATTATTCTCAGCTCCTAAAATACAAGTATTTTTTAAACTTTTTTTTTAATTATAAGTCATAACTCCCAATTTTGTACAAAATATTTTTATTCTTTTGGGTTTTGTCGAATCGTTACGTTAGTATGCGAAGCATCTTTTATTTTGAAATGGAATCAGGGCTCCTCAACGAGTGTGAATCATCCTGTACGTACGTACGGAGGGCAAAAGACATTCTGAATTTCGAGGACCGTCCTCAAAACGAAACGTCTCCGGAATTGGGTTCTCACGTGTATGCATATAACGACGCGAGGGCTCGTTGGATGGCCGAAGGTTTATACGAGCCTCGGAGACTTTCGGGACAGATTTATAGAGGCGCAAAGGATCACGCGACTTTGAAAAGTTGAAAGGGAGCGAGCCAAATGCAACACACGACACTTTCCTCCTGCCCCCTCGGGCGGCTCGGCCCTCGCTCGCGATTTTAGAACTTGTCGTGCTAAACCCTCGTAATCCTCACCCCATATCGCATCGTCCTGACTCGATAAATAACCGGTAAAATAGCTCGATGTTGATCCGCTCGAAAAGTTGGACAAACTCATTTTTTTCCTTTTTTTCAATTTCTCGATGGATGAGGTTTACACCTTGATACTCCCGATCTAAATTTATATTTTCGAACCAAAGTGGCTGTGATTATTCGCCCGGTTATTTAACCGGAAATCCTGGATTTACGATAAATTACGAGTTAATCAACAATACCTTGTTGGCTTTATGTTTTTATCAGCGTTTCGTTCCAAACGTGGATAAGGTGTACAGGGCGGAAGTGTAACGAGAGTTTATGACTGGGTAGAGAGGCCCGGAGGCTTGATGAAGGGATCCGTCCAAATACTCAATTAGAGACGATCCTATAATTCCCGGCAAAAGGGATTAGACCGGAAGCTCCAGGATGTGATAGAACGACGTGTGGAAAAGGCAACCTTTTTTTTCTTTGCTTTCTTTCTAACCGATTACCCAATGAAAAAACGAAAACTAAAATGTTGACTATTTTACAAAACAAACCCAAACAAAAAAAATAAGGAACAAAGTACATCGAAGGGCTAAACGGACGAAAAACGATAAAAAATGAAAGGGAAAGAAAAGTAACGGTGAAAAATGGATAGGACTGGAATAAGGGAATGTCAGTAATTGTCGGAAGTTTGCCGGATCTTGTGCCCTTTAGCCCTTAAGATTTTGTCCGGGCTCGCAGACACGTCGTCCCAGTCGTATTAGCCTGCGGTTGAGCGACATTGCGCTTCACATATTCGTTCTCAGGGCCGTGCATCACCCTAGTCTAGGGGGTGGCGGAAATGACTAGGGATAAGACTGCGACGGAAGGAAGAGCGAGAAATGGAGAGAACAGGAAGGGAAGAAAGGTCGTCGGCGGTGAGGGGGTTGAGGGGAGGGGGCACACGTTCGTCTTTTCGCAGAGATACGGGATAAGGCGGATTAATGAAATGGTGCACGGTGGTCGCGATTGCCGTGTAACGAGGATAGAGAGCTCGTTAAATCCTTGGCACTGACTGTGGGAGACCCATGGGGCTTGCAACCCTCGGCGAACTCTCCGGGAATGCCTCCCTTCGAGAAGTGCATGCGCGCTAATATACCGAGGGCCACCGCGAAACACATTACACACGTCCAACCTCCTCCCATTCGCCTCTCTCGCTCTAACCTCTTTTTCTCACAATCTTCGTTTGGCCCTTATTCCTTAGAGATTCCATTTTTCCAGTCCACTTTTATTTTCGGGCATTCGTTGGGTTTTGTCTATTTTTATGAACGGGGAGAAGAATTTTGAATTTGTAATTTTGCCGTTTTGTTATTTAGACGTAAATTTGATATTGGATTTTTTGGATTTTTAATTCTCAATTTATTTGGGAAATTTTTTTTTGACCTTATTGACCTTGGGAAGGTTAGGGCTTATGGGATGAAAACCTTATTTAGAGGAATTCTGAGTTTACGCAATTTTGGCAATTATTTTATTTGTCCCGGTGAAATATTTATTCGAGAATGATATTCGAGCTTGTACTTGTTAAGTGAATTTTTAAACGATATTTAATGATGCATAAAATTTATCGATTTTTTTTTCTCTGCCCCTTTGCCTCCTTTCTGACTTTCTCGTTCCCTCCGGTGCTTTAGCCCTTTCCCACGACTCTCTTCATCCCTCTTACTCCTCGCAACAGCTTCGCGCTCTGGAGGAGGATCGTAAAGTCTCGTTTCTCGATAAATCGAAGAAAAAGCCGAAGTACCAAGAGAACATCGCGACCACTCAGGCTAAAAAGGGGAGTAAAGAGAGAGGGAGAGAAAAAGAGAGAGCGAGAATGAGGCGAGGAACCTCGTAAGTTCGCAGCCAGAAGTGAACGGGGTAATTTTCCCAAGATCCTGAGTGCATAGGCACTCAATATAATAGAGGCTGATACAGAGTTAGTACTGTCCACTTGGTACAATGATCCTTAAGAGGACTTTCAACTAAACTGTTTAAAAAAAAATCAAAACCAATTTCAATAAAGAAAGGTTAACCTCCTTTAAAAGGTATTTTTTCAAAAATCAATAGTTAAGTTAAATTTGTATATATTTGTTTAACTGTCATCCTTGGTGAATCATTTTCATGGAGTATCTATATTTTTTTGTAGCTAGAAGTTTCATTCGAAAAAAATCATTCCAGCTCGTATGATACGTAAATGTAGTTTCAATTTTATTGGAGTAATTTTTTATCGCGATTGAACCATTTTTTTAAATGCATTAATTTTTTTTATTGAATAGGTTGAAGAACAAAAATATTAAGGGATTTCAATATTTACTCTGTTCTCAAAAACGAACTCCGGAAAAATCATTTCTTTAGCTTAGGTAATATTTTTATTATTTTTATTGGCAATTTATTTTGAATCAGCCTGTAATCTCCAGCCAGTGGAAAAATACGTTAATAATGGTATGAAAAAAAAGTAGTATGGTCTCTTTCGTGAGGCCCCCGGTAATTAGAATGGGTTTTCGAAGAATCGTGATTAATCAATAGCCATTAGCAGCGATACCACCCCCCTACTTCCAATCGATAATTACTGCTGGCTTGATTGGCCAGAATTATTGTTTGACGAAAAGAACGATCGTGCTCTTCGAACGAGCAAGAATGAATTCAAGAATTACAAGATTATTTCGATTAACATTAATACAATAATCTGCAATTTCTTTTTTCCCATTATTTATCCATAACTCCTAATTTTTTAGTTTCCATAAAAAACGGTTATAAATAATATTTAAATATTTGTTTACGTTGCCAATATTTTATCATCATATCATATCACTTGACTCGAACTTTACGATCCACGAAAATAAAGTAGCAAAATTAAAATGTCAAACGATCAAAAGATTCACTTCCCCAGAGAACGTGTCCTCGTTTTTTCTCACCTCATTCCCAGGCAGTGTGGAAGAAACAATCGCGATCTTTTTTGGCTCGTATCCTTTGAGCTTTTCGAAATTGCTTTCGAAAAATCTGATGGACGAAAATGGTATAGGCTTTATGTAAAATATTATATACTTCTTTGCACATCGATGGTGGAAGGGCAGGGGGGGGGGGTGGGGTTCCCCTTCTCTTGATTCAGTCTCTTCAACACCGCACTCTCGCGATATATAGCTGCACTTCAATTTCCTATTGGAAGGTGGATAAGGACTGAGAGAAAGAAGGAGGGGGGGGGGGG